>OMLM01014299.1:32357-42781 GCA_900302695.1 Helostoma temminkii | reverse complement strand
ATTATTAGTATTATTAGTATGACGACAATGACAGAAATAACGTGCTGTCTAAAATGCAAAGTTTGTGTTACGTTGACGTTTATAGCAGTCGTGCTAAAAGAAGTTTGCAGAACTGTGAATGTAAAGCTGCATAGGCGTAAAAAACAGCGGTTTTTGAATATAATGTATAATATGTAAACACTGTGACAGATAAATGGTTGCGAGAAGTTAGGCAAAGACTAGGTGGCAGCGTCAAATTAGTGGATATGCTAATGCTAGCTAATTAGCGTCGAGCTACGTCCAGAAAAATGAGACAATACTATAGCATGCTAACTAGCCGCACAGCTACTTACATGCTACTTTTTGTATGACCCACACATTGATCCCGATCTCCAAGAACCACAACAGCGAAACGACCAGTAACGTGTATTCCGTCTTGAACAGGAGTAAATGTTTGGCCTGCCATAATGCATGAAGTTTACCCCACAGTGGGGACGGGGAACCTGGGGACTTCCTCCGGACACCTCCTGCCATCTCGGTGGCGTACAGGCGACGTGCAGAGAAGCTGCAAATGACATGCGCCGACTTCGATTTCGTCACGTAACGCAACGTTTTCCTCACTACGTCATCTGACATGGACAACGTTCTTCAGCCGAACGTCAACTGGGGAATTTCTTCTCTATGACAGGTAAAAACAGAGTTTAAAATCATTCTTACCAAATCATTAAGACACATTTACTTGTATACATTCAATCATTGTCATTCATTGGCTTGCTAACATTATGTTCTAAAATAAAACGCGTCACCACTAGTCCTGACCTAGCAATAATTTTAGCTTGCTAGTAGCTAACTTTGGCTAACCAGCTTTTAAAAGAAAATAATCTGAACCAAATAAATTAGCCTAACTAGTTATATAACTAGTGACACACTCACTGCAACAGCCAGCCAACATGCAATTTGACGAACACCATTTAGGTTGAAGGATCTTGCATGAAGGAAAAGCATTGTCAAGCCTGAGGCAAACACCAGACTTTATTCATCACCTGGCTACTACCATCCCAGTGAAGCATAGTGGTGGCAGCATCATCCTAATTCAGTTACACGGCACTGAGTGTAGCCACTCAGCAACATGTACACATTTGTTATCATAAATACAAAGGAAGAATACTTGGATTTCTTGTTATTTATACTGACCCTTGTAAAAGATCTATGGCAGAAATTCAGCATCTTGGAGGCTGCTATTATATCAAAGCAGCTCACAGTACAGTCAAGATGAAACTCGCAACTGTGGGATAACAGTGACACAAGACAGTTGATTTTATGCCCTTCTTTTATGTTTACACAGATCTGCTCCATAGGCAGTGACAGGAGACCCAGAGGGAATGGATGGATTTCCTTTGACGATTACAGAGGCAGTGTGTCTCGGGACCAGCCTTGCCATCTCAGGGGTGTGCTTCTATCTGTACAAGAAGAGCAGGACAACAGTAGATAAACTTGATGTTAGTTACATAACATTTATTGTCATATTTTGCTATTCTTGTTTTGTTATTTATACTGTCCTAAGCCAGAAATGGGATTAGCTGTGAAACCATGAAAACAATGTTTTCTGTAGGCAGACCAGTGTCTCTGAAATATGTTTAAAGAGAAGCCAGTCTCTAGGGCAAATTGTTTTAGACCTATCAGGCTTGTGACTGAAACACATTATATTTGTGTTGAGTATTTTTAACTCTTAACAAATAACAGGACAAAAATACATTAGTGTGACTTCTTTTGTCTTTTAAACCTTTTTAAGGTCCAAACATCCATGTTTTCAAACCTTGCAATTAGTGACAGTTTTTTCTGTTCTTGTAAAACAAGGCTGTCTATAGCAGTGGTTCTTAACCCCAGTCCTCAAGGCACAATGCCCTGCTTGTTTTACAAATATGCCTGCGCTTCAAACTGATCCAGGTAATCAGCAGTTGGTAGAAGAGGGATAGTTGGAAAATAAGCAGGACAGTGTTTCTTGAGGACTGGGGTTAAGAACCACTGTACTATACTATGTAAACTTTTGTGTTGTCAGGATGCTCCACACTTCACCATTGACAGACAGCTCAGAGACATTTTGAAAGTTACTCCAGGAGCATGTCTACAATATGCTGTCATTGAAGGTAAGGTTTTGGTGTTGCTAATGGAGACAAGAGTTAACCAGTTTTGTTCACCGAATGTCTATACCATCTTTACCTCTCATTCTTTGCTATATATGTATACTTGTACATTTAGGTGCAGTGCGTCCAGTAGGTGAGCCTCTGACGAGCCCCTTCCAAAAAGACATTGTAGGAGTGTTGCAGAAATTCAGGCTGACTGAACACAGGCTGTTGTGGAACAGCCTTTCACACACTTGGTGAGAACTGTATGAAGACTATATTACAACACACAATTATGAGCCTATTATTATTAACTTTTTTGTGTGTTTGTTTTATAGAGTAAGTTCATGTGCGAGGGTTAAAATCTGCTGTAAATTGACGATATTATACTATATGAATTTGATTTTAAACTTGTGTTTAAAGACATATAATGACCAGTGCTGATAACCCCATTGTCCCTGCTAATTTGATACTTAGTCTGACTATAAAACTACATTATTTGTCCCTCTACCTATTGCAGGACAGACAGTGAGCGAGTCGTGCACCAAAGAGTGAATGCAGTGCCCTTTGTGTTAGTGGGATCAGATGAGACCACAGTCAAAGTCCTGTGCCCCCTGCAGGCCTCTGGAGTACACATGGAGACCACACATGAGAAGTTTCACCAGGTCAACTACGGTTTGACTGACATTGTAGGACAATACCTCAGTGGAGAGAAAGTTAAAGGCCAACTAGAGACAGAGGAACTGCTTAAGGCAAGTTGATGAGATACAGACATCGTTATCTTCCATAATTTTCAGTTCATTTTCAGTTCCACACACATTTTCCTTGCTAATCACAAAAGAAATATATATACGTTACGCAAATATTGCCCTCTTTTCTTAGGTGGGTGCAACTCTCACTGGTGTAGGAGAATTGATACTGGACACAGATGGCACCTTGAATCTTCGACCTCCTTCTAATGGTTCACAGTATTTCTTGAGCATCACAGACTTTGATACCCTACGAGCAAATCAAAACAGTGCCACTGTTGGGTGGAGGGCACTGGCCATTGGGTTTGCTCTAGTTGGGGCAGCGGTCCTACTCTGGGTCGGTCGACGCTACTACTACCACCTAAAAGTTCGCTGGGAACAGGAGCAGGAAAGGAGGGAGTTTGAGAGACTGCAGACTGAAGCCCGAAGACCATATGCTGCTGTAATGGGCCCTGAGGCACATCAAGATGGCATAGAGGATCACATAGAGAATGCATGTGTGATCTGCCTCAGTCAGCCACGTAACTGTATTCTGTTGGACTGTGGACATGTGTGCTGCTGCCACAACTGCTACCAGGCCCTCCCAAACCGTCGGTGCCCCATTTGTAGACAGACCATCAGCAGAGTGGTGCCACTCTTCCATGTCTGAACACCTGCGTGACAGCTTGTTCTCAGTGGAACTGCACCACCATACAAACTGTACCAGCTTTATACCTCTGGGTATAAATGTCTGTGTCTAAATTGCTGCAGTTACAGCTAAGAACGGTAACTCTGAAAATCTTTATTATTTTTGTGAATAAAATAAAGATTTTCTTTTAAGAACACACTGTATGCACAAAATGTGAATAAGAAGGTTATTGTTGACTGCAGAGTTTCAGTGAGTACTTAAATACTATATATAAAAATAAGTAAATGTAAAGGTTGTAAATGTATGCAATATAGATTTATTTTCCTACATGTTTGTTCTGTGCCTTTCTCTGGTAATTAAAATGGCTGCTGTTCAGCACTCTGTCTCAGAGTGAGTGTAATATTTTTTTTCTGAATAGAATAGGCTCTTTTTTTATATTTAATCAGATCACATATTTGAGTCTGTGGAATTTACTGAAACTAAGATATTTTTTCTCCAGACAATGCTTTAGTGTTACAGTGCAATTGATGCTCACCAGACTTGTGTATAAGTAGCCTTGTTGAAAGTGTAATGCAGTAAACCCTCACTCTTTAAAATCATGTTTGTGTTATAGATATAATAGAAAAAGGTAGAAAACTTTACGGCTTCAGAGGGAGCTGCGTGAAATCTGTTAAATAAAGTGATATTTAAGCAATATAACAGACAACTGACAACTTTAATTTGAAAAAGAAAAATAAATTGTATTTTTCACTGAGCACAATTCTCATTCAGTTTATCCACACATGATGAACAGAGGCAGACAATGCAAGTAGCTCACAAACACAGATCTGTGAGCCAGTTTAACTTACTCTGAACACACAGGTTCAAACTTCCAAGTTCTGCCTTTGTCTCTGAATGACGCACAGACTTCTGAACAACAGCTGTTACATCAAATAGCCTTGCTGCTGCTCTTCTTAAATGTTAGGAGAATAGCTCATCTGAATAGATACACATTTCATAAGACTCTTGAGATTATATGAATTCATGTTTTTTTCCACCATAGGCATAAACGTTTGTTGACAGCACCTGGTATCTGAAAAGATTTGGGTGTAGTGAGTCACCAAGTGTGCTATTTCTGTCATCTAACAAGCAGAAGAAAAATGTAGAGATAAGCAGATAGATAAAAAGCCACCTCCATATTTCTTTCCCAGAAGAACTAATATTCATGTATGGTGGTGGGTTTAAGGAGAGGGTGCAAGGTGAAGCATGGGGCATTCGGCCTGAGTGGGGGTGAAAATGAAGCAGGTGGCAGACAAAAGATACCATAAATCTGACACAATGGTCAAAGGGGTTCCTTTGACAAATTCTTCACAAGCACTTACAGCAGGAGAGCAGCTGTGACTGTTACTGACCTCTGAAGATATAGTACAACAGTGGTGTTTGATTTGTTCATTCCTGTTTTACTAAGTAATTAAAAGTTTTAAAAGTTGAGAGTTTGAAAGTTTTGGAAAAAGAGGCCAAATTCTAAATAATTTGCTGTAATCTATGAACAGTTGAATGTAAAATACACTTCACCTCTCTGTCACTAGCATATTACTTACAGAAAACTGATCAGATATATGCGCAATTACTGCTTCTGCCACTAGGTGTCCATCTTTGTTCAGTTGAGATGCTGAAAAGCTGCACTGGCTGACAGTGAGGGAAGACACTGACTCCAGCAGATGGTTTCCAAGTCACATGCAATTAATGTACTGTACGATCCTGTTTAGTTAATCCTGATAGCTGACAAACAATTTGAATAATATGATTATTTTTCAACTGGCTGTGCTTCATGGGTGTAAGACCCAGATGTGATGATCCAGTGAAACTTTACTGAATACATACATTTATTAATGCGATTAGGTTGTAATTATGATGACTTTTGTTATTTTGAACGACACCTTTAGGAATGGGCCACTCAGTCTGTCGGTTCACCCTTCAACTATTACATTATCATGAAATGTTGACATCAGAGTTTTGTTCCCATGAATTGTAATAACTTTTGACTTTTCAACTAGCCACCATCATGTGAAAATGTAATTTATTCAATATTTTTTATATTGTATGCTAACGTGGGCTAATATTTATACGCTAACATGCTGCTTTAAAATGAAGAGCATGCTCAATGAACTTATTATATTACTTATAGTCTCCAATGCCATAGACTGCAAAATTAAAATAGCAAAGATTTTGATAAATCTTTGAAATCTGGACACACAACCTGGTGTAGTCCTGACGGAGAGGGGTCTTTTTTAACTTTGGCAGTCAGGCATGAGCAGACACTCCAACAGACAGCAGGGGAAAGGTAGAGATGCTGTATCTCTAGAGAGAGAGCCATCACAGCGTGCTATAGTCCCTGATGCCAATTACCACTGTCACCCATCTGCTTTGGGCATGCAGTGAAACGTGTTAAAAGTGACCTACTTTCTGACAGTAGTGTGACTGCAGTGCTTCTCCTCTCATCAACAAACCGAGTGCTCTCTCCCCGAGGAGAAGTAAACATGAAGCTATCATAGAAAATATACACAATATACACCGTTTTTTTAATCTATCTATTTTTTATCTGTCTTTCTATTTTTCTATCTTTCTATCTGTTTGTTGTTTGCTTTTTAAATGTACAAATTATATCATTTTTACAGAGCTCATTCACCCAATCAACTGTCCTAAACACAACATACTGTATTTACAATGGAGGAAGGAAACCCAATTCAAATTTTGGAGGAACAGGTTCTGCAGTCAATTCTGCAATTTTGCTCTTATTAGAAAGTGACTGGACACTGAAGAACAACATGCTCATATCCACCTCTGAGATTTCTCCTGCCAACAACTGAAGTGGAAGGAATTTTAAAATATCTTACCAGAATCAGCTTATTCTAGATAATCCACAGACTAAGCTGTCAACAGTTTTCACAGTAGCAAGTTCCTCTGATCAGAGTATTTTCAGTAAACTGCTGACCGTGAGGTCTGTGGATTATCAGGAGCAACTGGAGTATTGATTCTGCTGCGTGATGTTGCTGTTGAATATCATGAAACATCAGAGATGGGGATTTCATAATTTTGGCAAAACCTTCTGTAATAGCTGATATGACTAGAGCAGCTGTTCCTAAACTGGAGGTCAGGAGCCCTACGAGGTCAGAGGATAAATCTGTGGGGGAAACTTACAAGACAGGAACGCTGAATTCTTCTTCACAGAGATGCTTATTATGACACACTTTCTTTAGATTGTTTTCTTCAGAGTTACTGGTTATTTGACCCCCAGAGTCTAAAGTATTTAATCCCACACGAACTGACTTGGCCACTTGGGGCAGTTTAGTAAACTGGAGTTAGTTACTGAGTTGTTGGGAAATTGTTAGTAAACAGCTGCCAAACATCCAGGATATACACAGCAACATCAGACTTTGTTTCCTGTGTTAGTAGCCACCTAATAAATATAGGTTCAATATTATTTTCCTTTTAGTTCTGTCTCCATCATCTCTGCAGGGTAGAGTGGGAGAGAGTGAACCAAAACAGTGGAGCTTGTGGGTCAGAAAACAATCAGCTGAAAGCTGCTAATGTGCTGCAGGTGAAGTGGCAAGCATTTCTTTTTAATACTAACCACATAAAAATTGAATGTAAACTTATAAATTGGTGGAGATTTAAAAACAAAAACATCTTTTGGCAATTAAACCAAGAGGAGACAAGCAATTGCAAGTAGAATAAACAACAACAACAACAACAAATTTGTACTTATTTACTTATTGGATAATTATTATTGATGCATTAAGACAGATTTTTTTATGTTGTGGCTGATCATGGTAAAGCTAATATTAAATAAGTAATAAGATCAGTGTTTTCCCTTCAACATATAGTGGGGTATAAGTGAAAAATAACGGCCAAGTACGACTATCTCAAACTACGGTAGTAAAGTAGTAAAGTAATAAACCTTAAACAAATAAAGATATGTGTAAACCTGACTGTGAGAACAGAAGTTTGACTTTAAAATGAGTCACAGACTTCTACACTATGGCACTAACATGAAACATGAACCATTCACCTGTGATCACAGGTCTGGTGTCCCATGTGAATGAGGTGCAGGAGGTGGAGCGTACAGCTGCCTCATCGTGCTGCAGACTACAGCTGTGAGCACTTCTATCTCAGCTGTGTGCTCACTGATCCAAGGGCAGGATCTCTGCCAATGTTCCCACAATCTACTGGAGGATGTTTATGCAGGGAAACAAACAGCATTAATCTTCATGACGAGAAGAGCAGATACACACTGTACTTTGATTTGGTCCATGACTACAGATGGTGCGTGCCTCTCCTCTTTCTGCTTGTCCTCTCACTTACATTTTTAGTTTTCCTGAAATATATACCTGCTCACTTTTTCTCTCTCTCTCTCTCTCTCTCTCTCTCTCTCTCTGTCTGTCCGACCCCAGCTTTTTGTTATTTGTGTTGTTCCTAAGCTAGTATTCCTCAAGGAAGAAGTGTGTGTGTGTATATGTGTGTGTGTGTGTGTGTGTGTGTGTTTCTGCATGTGTGTACATTCAGCAGAGCTTGGTCTGATCAAGGGGAGAAATGGGGAGGGGGTGAGTGACTCAGCACTGTGATTCATTTGTAATTGGAGGCTGTGCTTCAAGAGCACACACACACACACATTTCTTAACGGTGGGTGCCCTTGTCAGTGGTGATGGGACTGATTGAGTGAGCTGGGTCATTAGGAGCTGCTGCCTGCCCAAGAGGCAGAGAAAGAAAAGAGGAGGACAGAAGAGGAGAAAACATTGTGTAGATGGAAAAAAGTCACTGCGCCTAAGCTTTCTGGGTTCAACATTATGTTATTATTGAAGCGTGCAGTGTATTATTAGGGGAGGAGGTAAGATGGAGAAGTGTCCTGCTGCTGTAACAGATGCATATTCCCAAAATAGTGATCATGAAGCAACACCTGATGCCCTGTGGGGCAGCAGGTCACATTTTCCATGTGACATTCCTACTTGAACAACTGCTGCTTTTTGACAGCTCAAGGCTGAGGAGGAGCTTCGGAGTCAGTCCTGTGGTATTACATTTAGAGTGGCTTATTATGACCTCTGATTCATTATGTGGCTTTATACTGTAGAGAAAAATCTTAACTGGATAAACAGCTGGAGCCATCCATCTTGGATTTTACGCATTTGCTAGTAGCAACATCAGTTAAGTGCCAGAGACTACTTATCATGAATGGAAAAAGTCTGACTTTAGAGATGTTTTCAGCCTGTTTTCCTAGTAAACTGGTGTTTAACAGAAATTGTCTTGGGACTGTGTAAAGGGTTTTACATGTGGGTTATGTGGGCTGTGTTTCTGTGGGAAGCCGGCCAGCTGACAAAAGTTTACATTGCTTTGACTTTGAGCCACCCCACATCTCATCCCCACAGGAAATCCAAGAGCCTTTCCAACACCACTGTGAACTGGTCTCTGTTACCGGTCAGCAATGGAAACTGGCTCCAAAAACACAGGAACACTGCTTCAGTGGAAAGGTTCTTACATCTCTCTAGACAGGTCAGCTGGCAAGAGTTGTTTAAGCAGGTTTTGTCCAATAATAGGCCCTCTGTCAGTTCATTGTTTTATCGTTTTATGAGACACCATATGCTGTGAGAGCAAGATGTTTCTTCACAAAGAGGAGACGGTGAAATGACATCATCTCAAATATATGTAATGTATAATTAATACTTGCTCTGTCCAGGGTGCTGAAATTAACAGTATTTTCCTCTGGCACACAACCAAGACCGTGTTATGTTTGTTAAATGTATAATCCAGTATAATCCATTATTTCTTGTCATAAAAGAAAACCTAAAATGCATGTCATCATGTACCTTTAGTGTTTCTAGTTTTTTGGTTACTCCACTAATCCATACAATCATGGTTCTGTTTTGTTTGCTGCTCTGACACTTCTAAGGGATATTCCACTGATTCAGGATTGTACTTTCTTAAAGATGGGGTACTCACAAGGCAGATGTTAAACATAAGTTATACTCAAAGATATGAGATATGGATCAAGCTGGATCTCTCATGATGTGAGCAACTGTACTGTACAGCATGTTTCATCCAGAGGCACAGAAGACTTACTGTCATGTATATACTGTAGCAAAATAACAGACCTATTTGTGCACAGGAACACGGGAGATAAAGATAAATAAACAGAAGTGAGCAAAAGTCCAAACACAAGCGCTGCAGCAGACAGCATGAAAACCTGGAGCACAAACAGGATCTGGCTCAGTGACTGTCAGTGAAGGTTATATGTGGAGTGGGCTTGATTACCTGAGGAGCAGGATCAGGCATTAAAGTGACACTTTAATTTACAAGTCGTACTCGTCGATAATACAAACAAGTGTCGCGTTCTTTTGATTTTCCTGTGTGTTATGTGTGCATGTTTTCTCTCTTATAGCCTACACAGTCCAGCATACTGTCAGCCGTGTAAGAAGTACACATGTTTAAGTAAAAGTAGTAAGAAGACAAAGGTAAAGTGCGATGGACAGCACACTTTAATCTGGTTTAGATGGTAATTCTACTCTACAATATACTACATAAATCAAATTAGAAGTATTCTGTACGTTAAATCTGAACCAGTGAGTAGCCAGTATAGATGTTAAATAATGGAGTAAAACTGCAATAAAAAAGGTAGTATTAAGTGAAATCCTTCAGTACATGTAGTTCAAATGTTAGTATTTGAATCAGTGAATGACTTCACACTTTAAGGAGTAAAGAACAGATTTTCCATCCAAATCTTAATACTCCTATTTACACCCTACAGTAAGACTAACGCATGCCTGTATTAATAAGCCTCAGAGGTGCTTTAGTGCTGAGCAATTTCAGCTCTCGTCTGTTGATGTCACTCTTGCACCTCTACCTCAGAGTCCTCTACCACACACACACACACACACACACACACACACACACACACACACCCCGCTTTAAACC
>OMLM01014299.1:8606-32337 GCA_900302695.1 Helostoma temminkii | reverse complement strand
CCGGATGGATGACTTCACCGTTCTGCCTGGGTTTCCTTTATGATCCCGGGATCTCCCACTTTCCTCACCAGACATCAGTCAGCAACACAGGCAAACACAGCTCCCTCTCTCTCACACACACACTGCTGCTGCAAGACATCCAGAGACCTCCAGAGAGAGAGAGACCACAACAGTAGCCGGACTTCAGACGCTGACCCCTCATTACACTCACTAAGGATCCCAGCAGGAAGACACACCAGCCGCTGCTACTTGTACAAAAAGGGATCTACGGTCGCAGTGAGCACACAGCCACTCAGGAAGACGTTTATCTACTTTTATAGCCTCACGCTGGTGATCCCTCTCCATCGTACCACAATGTCCGAGGTGCTGCCATACAATGAGGGGAAAATGAGCGGCTACGGAGCGGACAGCGAAGTCAGTCAGATGTCCTTTAGCTGCGGACTACAGGACACAAGCGCCTTTTTCGCTGCGTCGCAGGCGAAAAGACCCCCAAAGCTGGGACAGATCGGCAGAGCCAAGCGAGGTAAAGGACACTTAAATAAAGGACTGACGCTCAGTGATGTTGCCACTATAATTCATGTACGGACAGATGTGATACACAATATATAGGAATGTTACAAGTATAGAGAATGTTGAAAAGGATTTCAGGCTGAATGTGCGTATCTGTCACACTGGTCCGTGGTGGTCGTCACTAAAGCTGTTTACATACATGCACTAGAAAGTATTCCCTTCAAGGACACACCCCATGTTGCATCTGTCTAACAATAGGATTAAAGAGTAAAGGGGAAAGCGTGGCTCATCACTATTAGTTGGGAATGTGCAGCAGCGCTTTCATTATTTGTGTGTCTGTTTTTTCACTTCAAACCGCACTATAGCGGTTGATTTGGTTGGTTAGTGCGCCATAATATAAGGTAAACACGAGAAGTGGTCATCGTTCACAGTTAAAAAAAAAAAATCAAACCTCGTAATAAAACCCATAAGTGCGTAATAGGAATCTCATCATGTTTCTCAGCTGTCAGTCTCAGTAAACATCATCTTTCCTCTTTGTCTCCACAGTGGTCATCGAGGACGACCGAATAGACGAGGTTCTGAAGGGGATGACAGACAAGTCTTCACCTGGCGTTTAAACATGAACGATGCCTTGCAGACTTTTTTAATTTTGATCACCGATTTGAAGCACTTGTCGGTTGTGCATGTTCGAGGATTGCGGGAGAAAACGACGGCACGAAGCGAGGATGGGATGGTGAAAAAGAAACGAAAAGGGCAAAGAAGGGAAAATGGAGAGAGGGAGAGAAATGATGAAAGAGTGAGAGAGTGAGAGAGAGAGAGAAAGAGAGAGAGAGAAAGAGAGAGAGAGAGAGACTCTGGAAAAGACCAAGATTTATCATGGGATTGCTGGCAATTCTCCAAACGAATCCCGATTTTAACTACTGCTGCGCAGCGAGATGTTGAGATGGCGGGCACTGCTCTGTATCTCAACCTCTGCTGACTTTAATGATGGATGAACTTGTCATTACTTCACGACCATCTCTTTTTTTTTCTTTCAAAAAGCGCTGTAAGCAACAAAATACTGCAACTGGAGGCTGAAGCTAAATCCCAGCCCCATTTCAATAAGTTGTACAGTAGGTAGGCTAAGCTCTCAGACGTCCCCCCCGTTCCTCCCCCTCTTACTCTTCCTCCCCTCTCCTCCCGTAGGCTTCGCTTTGTTGATTGAGTCAGCGACGGTGCATTCAAGGGAGCTGTCCTTTCAGCACTGGTCCAATGCATTCCTGTTGCTGCTAACGCTTTTTAAAACAGACCAACCAAACTCTCGAGTCTACTAAATAGAGGAGACCTATTGTATGTAAAACACATATATCCGAGGACGGTGCAATGTTAATATTTTCTGTAGTAGGAGCCCATTTGTTTTTGGACATTTGACAGCATTAGGCCACAGGTTTTACCTGAACCACAGGCTCTTCTTCTTGTATTTCCCATCAGTGGTTAAAGGTGCACACTGACACCTTCATGTAGCTGATTTACTCCTGCACATATCTTTCTGTTTCTTCTCTCCTTGTTTTGTTCTGCATTTTAAAATTCAGATATCTACAGAGGCCAGCAGAGACGTGGAGCTTATTCTAAATGTTTAAAATAGTAGTCATGAAATTGATGGAAAAATATGCTTTCTTTTGTAATTTTCATTTTGAAATGTTTTCGTGTTTCGTCCTCTATGAATTTCAAAGTTTTTCTCCATCTATTTGCATGAACTTTCACTCCGGTGCCAACACAGGTGCCACCACTCTTACCCTGGCACGCTTCTTTTTAACAAAAGTCATATTTGTATTTTTATATCTAAATATTTGTTATTTAAATGATATGCTAGTCTATCGTCTTACAATTCATCAACAAAAATATTTATACTTCAGAGAGGATATACATAATGAGACTTGGGTTCATAGAGGAGAATCTAAGATTTTGGTGGACTGGTCTCATTCTATATCAGAGGTTGGACGTTTTTTAAAGACTAACTGAATGTGTCTGGGGTTTTTGCACACATCAATGTTAAACTATTATTAAGAAATCGTATACTGTGACTTGAGCTTCGTTGATGAATTTGTTAGAAAATGGCAGTTTTAGAGTATATTGCACTGTTTACGAGTATCCTCAAATAACACGTGGTTATTTGACAGATTTTGGACATTACAGTTTTTGTTTTTTTAATTCTGTTTATTTTGTACCATTATTTTAAAGAAAGTGGATATGGTTTGTTGTGCATGAAACCTTAATATTTTCAATAATGAAACATCGATTTATGAAGCAAAAAAGCAACAAAAATGTCATGACATTCTAAGAATGGGTCATTGTATATTATGATGCCATTTTCACTGTATTTGGTGAATTAATAAATGGTGAAAGAAAATACTCAGCTTTTGGTATGTGGTTTTTTTAGCATTTTCACAAACGAATTAGAGGAAGATGATTATCTACCCACATCAGAGTAGCTTGCGCTGATTCTTAAAATGAGATCACTTCACCACATAAAGATCTTGGACAGTACAGTAAAAACCTTCACACCTACTGTTCAACAGCAAAAGGCTGGAGTAAACCTCCGCAGCTCAGTGACAGTAAATACTAATCTCTGGTTAAAGAGCAGAAAGAAACAGTGATCCATCTGTTATGCTGTTAAACAGCTCTGTGTGGTCTACACTAGTGAATCCAAAGAAATCACAGACCCCTGGGGAGCCACCACTGGTCATCTATCAAAGTCTGGTTGTACAGTGTGTTCATACAGCAGCTGTCACACACAATCTACAGGAGGTGAAACACGTTGTTTGAATCTGATCCAGCGAGAAACATGCACACATTCAAAGGCCTTACAACCCTGGATTATTTTCTAGTGTTGTCCAGCACATCTCCACAGCTCCATGAGCTGAATGAAGTGAAGGACTTCTTCACTGTAACACGGTGGCTTCATGTATTGTTAAGCAGCATTTTCACAGCAATAACTGTGGTAAACCTGGGGCAGACTTAAGTAAATCCATACAAGACACTCTCATCCTGGAATCTCGGTTTAAACTTGGTGTCTTCTGTCTGTCCTCCAGCAGTTGGTTAAGTTTGCATTCATACAAAAAACATTTGGAACCTGACATTTTATTTATCCAATATTTTTTATAACATGTTTTCTAATTACTTTCCACACATTTCATAGTATGTGACTAATACATAGCAGCGCTTCCCATTTGTGTGTTTATTTTCTTGCTGAACACAATGTGTGGATGTTATTTTTTGAATTGGCACCTCTGGTTGTCAATCACTATTTTGTTACATGAACTGTGATATGTGATTAGGCAAAACCGACAGGTGGGAGGACAGGCGGCGAATACTGTACTACACTGTTTACCAAATGACTCAGTCAGGAAATTGTGTCAGCTGATATCACTTCTCCACTACCTGTGGTACACAGAGCTGCACAGCACTGATTGCAGCTCAGTAAAATACATTTCCCTATAGTCACAGTAAAGATATGACATTTGTTTAATGTTTAAAGAAACATCTACTAGCTTAAAAGCTACATGTTTTGAAAACAAGACATAAACACTGATGTGTATATTACATCAACAAAGCGTCATCAGTGTAGCCATCAGTGAGATTATTGATTGTCCTGACAACATCAGCACTGTGCTGAATGAACACAGTGTTATCGACCATGTTGTTGTGGATGCTGTGTCTGTCTGAGGTCATGGACAGATACACTTTTCACACTAATGGGCAGCTCTGGAAGGCCGGAACCGGACTGACATATTTGGGCAGATATTGAACTGTCAGCTCTGCAGTGCGGCTCTCTTCCTGTCATCTGGACATGTGACTTTCCCAGTAAGTCATTAAAGTCATACTATCAGTGATGATGCAATATGTCTAAAAGCGTTAAAATGTTTTTGTAATGAAATTTATAATTTTACAATCTTCAAAGGGTCAAGAAAGGTACAAACTATGAAAAAGCAACAACTTCAAAGGCCGGTGTTGCTGTTTGTCTCAATTATTCATCACTAGATTCCCTAAACAGACCTAAACCAGCTTTTATGTTACAGGTTATGTACTGTATGTGTCTCTGGCTGCCTCTGTGACTCTAATCACCACTGTCCACAGACCTGTTGGACTGGGTGACACATTGTTTCATTACAGTAACATTTATTCATTTGTATTTTTTTACTTTACTGGAATTTTTCCATTATTCCATTTCATGTTCCTTTTCCATGTTCTCTCCGCTGTAGTTTGTTTGTTGTAGTTTGTGCTGCTGTTGAACTGAACTCAAGCAGAGTTGTGTTTCTGTTATTGGGAATAGTCTCACTAATACGAATGGGGTGGACAAAATAATAGAAATATGCCTTCAACAGCCCCACAAACTACAGTCTCCAAAACAACCATGCGGTTGGATCAACATCTCCCATATACAAATGCAAAACTTTTCACTGTGATGAAGAAGGATTTACTGCAGAAAGACACAATGTTAAAACAACAAATTGTGGTTTTACAGAGGTTTGGTTTTTTATGCTTTAGACCCTACCTCACCTTTAAACCAGGGCCGATGAGCTGCTCACAGTCCTTTATGCTAAGCTAATCAGCTACTGGCTTCACAACACCATTGAGGATATTCAGTCATTAAACTGGATTCAATGCATTCTTCCATAGTAGAGTCTCTCTTTTGCTGTTTTGATGATGGTGGTGAAGAGCTGGTTCTTCTTTTGGTATTTGATGATAGTGAAAAATCTTCTCAAGTAACAACTAAACAAGTCTCTGCTGCCTCTGAGAAATTCAGTCATCGTTTTGCAGCAGTGAGTTGATTGTTAGCTGATGCTGTAGATATAAACACACTCATGGTTTAATTTCAAACAAAGACATAACAAGCAGGTGTCCATGTGTGCAAAACACACAAAATGCTCCAGCAAAGCAGCGGCACAGAGAGACCACTGTAAATGGTAAGTGCTATTGGGTACAATCTGTTGTTATCTCTCAAAGACACAAACACACACAGTGGAGAGCAACTCTCAGTTCTAGGCTCAAACCGAGTGTGTGTGTGCAGCAGGGACAGCAAGCTTTGATCTGAATCCTCTTTCAGTCCGTCCTGACTGGACGTGCCTTAATATTCCTCCTCCTGTTACATAAGCCTGCCATACAATATATTATGCCATTATGCTTCCCCAAGGGAGATGGTCAGATGTACAGTGCTGTTGAAAGCATCAGCAGTGCTTTCTTTAGCTCATCTAATTCAGATTGGTTTGCACCGACAAGAATAACTGGTGATTCCCTCCATCCTATCTACACAGGTCTATAGAGACTGGCTAAACAGGCTGTAGGTTAAAGGAATTTACAGTTTATTACAACGGGAGTCTTATATTACTGGCAACGATTACTATCTGATGCAGCAGCATCATAACTATACAGGTCATTAGCCAAGTGTGATGTGAAGATTTTTAAAGGGTAAATCTAACAAAGACAGATAAATTACTAGAGAAAAGACAGAAAAGTAAACATAATTTTGTGTACAACAAATGTTTAATTAATCATGTTTTGTAAGAATCGCAGTTGCTGAGAGCAGCTACAGTGAGGAGAAAGTTCAGTTTAAACAACACCGTCAGAGACGTTTGGTTAAAACATGCTGGCAACCTTTTCACATGCCCTCAAATGCATGTAACAACCACAAATGCGAAGCACTCAGGGCCAATCGATGCAGACACACAGGGCCGGGTGGCGGTGAGTGAAAAAGAGTGACTGGGAAAGTAAAAGAGAGACAGAAAGACAAAAGGAAGACAGAGAGACGCAGAGAGAGAGAGAGACAGAGAAAGGCATTGAGCATGCAGTAGATTAGTGTTGTTGCTGCCCTTGGGCAACAGAGCATGGAGGACAATTAGCAGCGGGAGAAAAAATTCTGGCTCCACTATGTCTCACACACTGCACCCTATATTAAAGTCTCAGACACCTGGATGACACAGGCAATCAGCTGAGGAAACAAAAATGGCACTAAAGATGAAAAGATTTTGAGAAAGGCGATGACTAAACCTCTCCTGTACGAGGCCTGTGCCCTGCTCTGTGGTTATATAACTTAAGTCCAGCCAAGTTAAATCTCACTGTTGGGGTCTCTGCCATTGCACATCACTCAGTCTGACTAAGGGAACTGAAAAACCGCAAAGACTTCTGAATCTCAGTGTGTTCATATATTAACAGAAAAGACACTGACGTCTGTCCATCCATGAGCAGGGACATACAGTCCTTCCACAGTGAGTGCTGAATCCATCAAATGTTTTTATGCCCCAGTGCTGCAGTGTGGCTGCTCTGCTCCTATAAGCTGCTACTGTCAATATCAAACCTACTGTCACTTAAGACTTACATAAGCAACCTCCTGTCATCCACCCTTCCAGGACAAACTGGGACAATTTTTTTTATCCTCCTGTTCAGGTAGTCTAGGACAATGTACCCATATGTCACCATGGAAACCAGATAACAGTCCGGTGGGGTTTACCCAGAGACTGTGAAAAGGTGTGGGGTTAGAGCTACAGAGTGGGAGGCTGTTTCAGTCTTGGGAAATAAGTGTGGTAATGCCACTTTATTTTGTTCCTCGGAAATCCTCTTTCAATATATAATATACAATGAAATTTAAGATATACAAAGATGGACAGTGGATTTCTTCATTTCATTTTAGCAGCATGTTGACAGTCTTATCACCTTTTTGTTTGCACAGTTATCACAGAATCACAATAAAGAAATTCTCAACAATTCCTGAACTTGACCTTAGAAGAGCAAATGCACAGTCCTGTTAGGTGTAGCAGAGCTATCAGGCTTTATATGCAAACACCTGTTGAAGTGTTGGAAGTCGTCCTCACCGTTTCTTCTTTTCTCGTCTTTCCAACACAACCAAAACCTTAGAGCAAAGTGTAGGGATTACACTGAACAGTGTGTTTATCTGCTCTTAAAAAAAAGCTAATCATTAGCATCCCTGGCTAACTACCTTAGTACCTACAGTAGTAACTCTGTGATATTTAAACAGCCAAAGAGCACAACATTAACTAACTACATTAATTTGTGTGTTTACAGATCATAGTATATTTTCAGAGTTTAAAGTAGCAGTGTGTCTGTCCTGCTCTTTATTGGATCTGGGGAGCTTTGCCTGCCAGCATTACATAAGACTGCCTGAAAATCTTTTTTTCCTGTTAAAAGTGGCACAGGTTGAAAATAAAAAATAAGATAAATGCGTGTTTTGATTTACTGCTGCTAACTGACTAGCTCAACAGACAGTACCTGCAGGACAAAAAAAGTATACTTTTCTATTTCCATCTCCATTTCTGAGCCATGTAGCTTTAAAATACGCCCATTTAAAAATGAGTCAGCTGAAAGATTAGAAAATCAGTAGGTGATAGTGTTTTCAACCAACTCATGGAGTTATATTTTAAGATTAAATAGCTTAATAGCTATAGCTGATAAAATCTGCAAGCAACTTTACCAGGAAAACAGATTGTAGACTGTCGCCTACTGGAAATAAAAAGGCTGCTTTTGTTCATCTCTGTCTGAAATCAAGAAAAACATGTTGAAAATTTACCAAAAATGTCAAATGGTAGCTTCCATCTTTGTTACTGTAAACTGTATATTGTATGTGCTGTGTGGGAACCTGTGTGGTGCAGTCCACAGAACAGAGAAATGCTTTTGGGGCTGTAGGATTTTATGTTACAATTCAGCAAGTGACCTCTGTGAAAAACAGCAAAAGACTCAGTGGTGATGCTGGATCCAGCTTTCACAATACATCCATGGAGAGAACAGAAACTTTGACAGTCCTAGCAACGGTAATTAAAGGGGATTGGGACCTTTGCCAAAGGCAAAATCCATCAGGAAGATCATTAATATGATTGAAAGACTGGAAGAACATCTATTAAATAGAGTGTGTGGTGAGAATATTTAGACAACATTAAGTTAAATTAAAACAAAATACTGTCTTATACCCGCAGAACATGATCATGAGACAAGTCATGTGAATAATCATACACCTTTTTTTTTCCTCAAGTCTTAAAAATAGGCAGTAATTAGATCTCAGTGGAGAATTAAAAATAAATGATTTCTGCTTTATTAATGTAGTCCCCCCTCTAGTCACCAGCCATCCTGCCTGTCTGCACGCCTGGCTCTCTTTCCCCTTTCTGGTCTATATTTAAGCAGCAGAGCACAGGACTTGGGACTCATCTCATGTTTCCTGAACAAACAGCACACAGGGTGAGCTATTACTTGTATGTGTTTATGCTCACACATAGCACCAGTGTGCCTGAGAGGTGTGTAAAACCCTGCGTATCTCCATTAGCAGCCATTGTCTGGAATCTAAAGCGGACGTGGGACAGAGGTAAACAACACCAACAGATAGGGAGACTCTAGTTGACATATTAATAGACATTAACAGACTTTACATGCAGGCCAGTGCCTTTATGTACCACTCTAGACACGCCAGTTTGTCTTGAAAATTGCGTAATTCAGACAGGCATGTACTGCACTACAGAATCAGTCACTGCTCAGTCGTTTTCATTCATCACGCAGACAAAACAGGACAGGAATATAAAATAGGCTCATGACTGATAAAAGTTTCTATTCCTCTTCACCACAATAGAGCATGATAGTAGCAGATACGGACCAATTATGACAAAGGTCTCGTGTTTAACTGTTAATTTAAAGGTTCCATGAATGCACATTTTCAGCAGCTAAAATTTGTTCCCTGTAGTCCTAAAAAGAGTTTAGTGAAAATGTTTGGTTAAAAAATGACATGGATCATCACTCTCAGGTCACTTCTCTAGCATGAGATCCAGGAGTCTGTGTTTTTGGTGTATGTTGTACGCATCAATAGTAATCACACCCCTCTGCTGAGATCTACATACTAGCATAGTAACAACAGTGTCACAACCAACAATGTCTGATCCAGGGTAACACCAACAGTGAGGCTGAGAGTGAGACGAGCCGCAGAAGATCGACAGTTCAGATGGGCCAAGTCAACTTCAGCAGAATGTCTCAGCAGCTTTAATAAAACTTTGTCATTGACATTTATTTAGCTTTTTGTACGTGGGCATGTGCACTAAAGTGCCAGGGACATGCTGGCTACTGTGAGCAAGTTGTGGTCACATACTGCTTTCTATCTGAGTGTGCTATTATATGTGGTCAGCAGCATCAATTATATTTTTAATAAATAAGGCTACTGTGAAGTTACTGTGTCATGTAGTTGGCACACCTACTTGGTCACCAGCTTTCAGATAAAGCACTGGTATTGATCTCTCTTTCAAAAAACAAACAAACAAAAAAACATCAAGCGCTTATTTTACCTAGGTCACACAGCACCACATTTCTTGTGCTTCTTTCCAGCACTTTAGTGCTAGTGCTACAAGAGAGTATGGAGCTAGCTTTTGAAACTATCTATAGGTAGAGCTCGGGAGGAAGGGCTCACAGAGGTGGGCAGGGCTTTGTCTGAGAACCCCAGGATGACATATTATTGGCCAAATAAAAAATAAGGTGTTCTACTCTGTGGTTTCAGACAAAGCGGGAAAGCAAAGAAACCACTGGCTGGCCTGCACACAGGGCAACCCAAAGTACTGTATGTTCAAAAACTAGAAAAAAGTGACATTTGCTCTTTAATTTGGCAAAACCACTTGTTATGTCCCAGGTTTAAATAATCTTTTTGTTAATTTAAATACCGTAAAATGTCTGTGTAAATAAACACCACACCTCTTCTTTTCATGTGTCATTACTTTATCTTGAACATCCAAATGGACTTGGACATGTATGTGAAAGTGAAAGACCATTTGTCTTATCTTAGTCATTTCTTAATTGAATTTACAAAAATGTATCCTTATATACAATACACAGAAAATTACACACTGAGTAACGTGTATTGAGGTGACGTGTGGTTTAAATCCAATATAAAACAAGCTCACAGTAAGAAATGTACATCGATGTCCAGATCACAATTCCATTCCAAGTTTCTGTTATATTTTAAGTGTGAGTTTCTGAAGTCTGTATTGCTAAAATTGCTTTAAATTAAACCGTTATCTCACAAGTCAATATTACACAGATAGTCTTCCTTATCCTCATTTTGTGTGGAGGCGATCATGGTAGGTGGAGATTCGGTGTCTTCCAGTAGCTTTCTCTCCAGAGCTGCATCTACTGGACTAAGCTTCTCTCCTTTTGTCATTACATAGACAAAATATTCAAAGCCTTCTCCATAACTGTGCTGCTTAATCGACCAGTTGTACTCGGTGAGAGCATAGAGGCGTTTCCTGAAGAAGGGCTGGGCGAAGGTAACTGAGATGAACCGTCCTCCTGGCTTCAAGCAGCGACTTATCTGGGAGAAGAATAAGGAAAGAAAAGACAATTAGGGGTCTTTATCAATATATTATCACCAAGACATATTATAATTATTACCACTTTCTCTTTTCCAGTGAGCTCTTCCTCCACATGAGCAGTCACATGTTATGTTAAATTACTGGAAACCAACAAAATCATTTATATGCTTGGTGAGTTGGAAATGAAAGGTTTATGTATTATATGACCCACAATCAAATGTTCAATCAATCAAATGTTAAATATTCTTAATGTTAATATCATTGACATTTCTAGGAACACAACAACATTCACTAAATGCATTTGTTTTTGAATACATGCTTGCTGGATTTTGAAGGTCTGGTTCTATTGATTATGATAAAAGTTTAGATTCTGTTGTGAAAATGGCATCTGTACGAAAAACAAATCCAACAGGGCAACAAGCAACAAACGCTCAGGTTAAATGATTTTTTTTGGAAGAAATGACTATTACCAGTTTTGGACTACATGGTAAGAAGTGTAGTCCTCACCAGACAGACGAAGGGTCCTGGGAACAAAGATGGGCACCGGATTCCACAACTGAGGACAGTGAATATTAACATAGTGGACAAAAATGTATGCCACATCTAGGATGCATTACTCCTATGGTCAGTGGAATAATTTATTCTAATGATTCTATAATTGCCAAAATTGAGACAGTGACAATTTTAGCAGTAATATCAGCAATAACATCACTTTTTATAAGATTTCATCCAGTATATTGTTCAGTAGAGTATGTTATTATAACAAATCAGGGGCCAGACCAAGAGCAAAAAAACAAACCAAAACAAAGACAACAAGTTTTAGTTTGCCTGAAAGAAATACACGGTTATATGAGAGGAAAACTTAAATTAAGACACAACAAACTATTACCATACTATATAAGATTAAATTCCACCTATTTCATCAATACTAACACCAAATTCCCTACAGTCAGTCTCCCTCCAAACGGGCACATGCACTAAACATTTAAGCTCTGAGACTTTCAGTCTACAGTGCCGGCTGCATGACCACGCAGCCTGATAACGTGTTGTGACAGCACTAGAACTGTGAGGGTCTCTCCATATGAATAATTGTGGTTCCGCTTCCATCACAATTTCAGTGGTGATCCTTCACGTGAGATGCACGTGTGCATCAGGGCACAGTAAGTGTCACAAGAGGACTGCAGACCTCAGGCACACACACATACACACACATACACACACACACACACACGCACAGAGTGCAGAGACACATTTAGTTTCATATTTACAGGGAGTTTCTCCAGAGACAGAAGTGTGTGTGGGAGTGAAGGGACACAATCTGCACAGAGATGCAGATGGACAAAAAAAACTTCGAGTATTTGGATTTATCAAACATGTAAATGGAGACCTCATCATTCTAAAACATAGCTGTAGAATTATTACAGACATACAGCAGATGTAAATGCAAAGTGTTGGCACAAACATGCTGGTAGAGTTATGGACTAGGCCTCGAGTCAAACATGAATCTCACTTGACTTGCAACCAGTTGCAACAATTTTATATCTATGAATGTTGATATACAAGTTAACATACAACCTAAAGTAACATTAGCTACAATCTAGTGTTGTAGCTAAGATTGGATATGTGGGAAAGGCCTCTTATACAGTCAGTGGTAACAGAAGCAGGCACATTTAAAACCATTTATAATATTACAATTGAAAAACTAGTAACTAGTGAACAGACCTAATCTGCTGATGAACACCATGAGATATGGTTAACAGCTCTGGTAGGTTGAGCTGGTTTTGCATTCACGTGTGACTGTCATGAAAGCTGGGATGCTGAAGTCATGCAGGCAGTGAGGACGGAGTAGTTGTGGTCTATACAATGAGCTGTAGTGAAGCTCAGTGGCTCCTCCCTACACTGTCCTGGGGTATTTGGAGAGAAGAGTCTCTCTAAGTCAAGCACGTGTATCTCCTGCTCATCTAGCTCCAGCAAACAGCCCATACATGAATAATTCACTCTCCACTGTGACATGGAGAAAAGGCAAGAGGACAGGTGAAGAAGGGGGGAGTCACTGGATTTGGGGTAAAGGAGTAAAATAGTTAATGCTTAGAAATGGGAGATCTTCTTTCTCCATAAATCTGTTTCTAAGTTTAAAGGTGGTTCACATCTACCTGTTCCTCAAACAAATAATGTGGTTTACATACAGAAGCAAACCGTTCTTAAATCTGGATATTTAACATTAAGTCTGACAGTCTGATTAAAGGAACTAAAATATACTGTACATCAACATACAGTACAGGCGGAGCCCTCCAAAGGTTCAGAGAGAGGAATCAATGGGAGTCCTGACATCACCACGTCAGCTATTATTCATGACACTGAGATGTATGGTGGCACTCTCTGTACCTGGGCAGTGTAACTCCAGATCCTTATGTCACAGGTGACTGGAGGACTGAAGTCATTGCAACCCAAGACGATACCGAACTATAGCAAACAAGTCAGCTATAACCACGATTGCTCTGCGGCTAGCTTGGCAGCTTAAATAATATATTCTGTGACGTTTTAGACCATTTCACACAAACTGACTCATAGTCGCACACTTAATTGCTCCATCGTACTTCTTGTGTTTGCAGCATCTAATTGTGACCCACATTCACACACTCATCATGGCCCTGAATGTATGCCTTCACAGAAGACCTCATGAATATGAGAATGATGTATCGAGTGCT
Organism: Helostoma temminkii; assembly: GCA_900302695.1. NCBI lineage: Eukaryota > Metazoa > Chordata > Actinopteri > Anabantiformes > Helostomatidae > Helostoma > Helostoma temminkii. The sequence goes on along the minus strand of OMLM01014299.1, from coordinate 18,791 downwards.
GTGAGTCATATTTCCACACATCCTATCTGTACGTAAACACACACAATACAACAGCAGCTCTAGCACTATGTAAATCATTTATCCACACATCAGAGTGGTGGCATGACTATGATACTGGATCGACCCTGCCAGGTTCTTTCAGAATGTTATAGACAAACAAGTGTTTTGCTTACAGGAAAGGTAATTTTTCAGGACAAGCAGATAAGCTGTAGTGTACTTAAAAAGCGTCATCTGAATGAAGGTGGTTAACGGCTACACCTCATCATTGTATCGGTTAATCAATCCATCCATCCACACATCTGTAAGCTGCTCCTTAGTGGGCCACTGAACTTCTCCAAGAGAACAGAGAAAAACACTATTAGCACCCATCTCAACACACGCTACTGAAATGATTCCCCAACATACACACATGCAACATCATCTGCACACACACTGAACTGAACACACAAACATAGCATAATGACTTCTCCTGAATTATTCAGTGTGCTGGCGGAAGCTTGCGTCTAAGTGACCTGACCCGTCTTGTACTGCAACAAAGGTGTGACATGAAATTGGGAACTGAGATTTCCATGAGCAAGAAACATACTATTGTGATATCTTTCATAATTTGGACTAAGATATTATTACATTAATGAAGTTTCAGCTGAAAAACATTTAGTGTCTTATGGAAAATGGTTCCCAGAACAGTGTGGCACAAGGTGCACTGATTAGCATTGTCACCTCACATCAACAAGCTTCCAGCTTCAAACCTGTTGGCCAGCTGAGACTTGTTCGTTGCAGTGTGCGCGTATTCTTTTGACTGTGTGGGTTTCCTCCAGTGAAATAACTCATTCATGACCTCTATGATTTGTAGCGGTCCCCAAATATTTTTAGCTACTGCAATGTTCAATTCAGAAACAGATGGTTAAATTTTAGTTGTCCAGAGTCCAGAAATGTAAGTTTTATTTGGATGATGTATTCACAGTGTTCAGAGACAGATGAACCTGTCGAAACCTTTGAAATAATAACTTTGTATATGTCAGCCCATGTCCCTGACTGACCTTTCTGCATTAGTCAAAAAGATAAGCTGTTGATCCAAGGAGAATGACATTTCATCTGCTCTGTAGTCTCTCTTTCTCAAGGTGCGTCCTCAGTTTCTCCTAGTCATTGTATTGTTTTGTTGTCCCCACTGGACCGCAATATTGCAGCTCATCCTCTGTGATCTCCATTGTCTCCTCTCTGAGCTCAGTTTTGCCTAAAGATACTGTACATGAGAAAAGAGATTGTCTAGAGTGGTCAGATGAGGACAGAGTAGAGGGTGGTCATCTTACTTCATGTGGCGTTCAGGTTACATAATGTGGGTTCATCTGAGATTGAAAAGATTCATCTATGGCTCCTGAGGCAGCAAGTGCAACTTTTCTAACTATTTTGTATCCAAACATACATTTAAAACACTTACAACAAAAACATTAGTAATTAAAGCAAAAAAACAAACCTGTAAACAAAGGATTTAAATAAAAAAAGACATGAGTTGTAAGGCTGCTGATATTAGTACTCTTTGGTCTGTTTTGGAAACACTGATTCTCTCAACGTTGGTTTATCCACCAATTTCCTTGTTATGAGAAATTAAAGTAAGTGAATTTATCTGTGCTAAATGCTAGGACAATATTTACTATACTCCATGTGGATGGAAGGCCAAAAGTTAGGACAGTGAAAGAACAGTTGACAGCTTTCCCTGTATAGTGAAATTCTTCACATACCTTTATCCATAATCTGAACTGTCAACATGAAGAGAAACTCAAAATGCCCAAAGCCAGCTTTAAGATGATTTGCATTTTGTGGCTGATAAGGAATCAAGTCCAGGGTGAGTCAAACCTGCCCCATTCAGGCCAGACATAAAGTACAGACAGGAACAGCTACCCCCCCAAATTCACAGACCTTTTTGAACCACTTTTAGTTTTTTGGCACTATATTGACTTGTGATCTTTATTTACACACGTATAAAAAGGAACAAAATCTGTAGTAGATTCACCCACTGATCAAATATTACACATCACATAAAGCTACAATACAACAGCAGCCAAAAAGGGTCCTGACACAATGACTCTTTGTAAGCTTTTCCAGAATGGTGGTCATTAACGTCTCTTCTTCTAAGGCACTGACAAAACACACACTGATCTGACCAAACTGGCTACACTTACATTTAGTCATTTAGCAGATGCTGTCATGCAAAGCAACTTACAGGTGAGGTACAAAAGCAAGCAAAAACTAAATCTGGGAGCATGCATGAAAGGTAAAGTGCAACACAAAAAAAGAAAAAGAAAAAGTTTCACACATGGTGACATAGTGCAAATGAGTTTTTTTTTTTCATTTTAGGAACACAGGAAGTTTTGGAAAAGTTCTGTTTTCAACAATTTTTTGAATATTGAGTGAATTAGCTGAGCGCTCAAAGCACTTTGGCAGCTCATTCCACCATCGTGGGATAATTGTGCTGAAGAGCTTTGTCTGGGATGTTTTGTGGTTTGGTGCCAGGAACGCCAAGTGAGATTTGTTGGCCGAGCAAAGTGAGAGAAAGATTGTAGATCTGGATGAACATGTTAAGGTAGGAAGGTGCAGTTGAGCAGAATACTCTGTAGGCAACTGTCGGACTCTGATGCGGACTGGAACCTGGTAATGTGGCCCCCAGGTTTAACAAGGAACAATAATAAGAGAAAACTCACATTAGACCTTGAGAAGGCAACATTTCACGCCATTATTTTCTCTCATTCACACTGTAATGCTATTTATGCAGGGCTCACTACAAAGTTCATTAGACATCTCCAATTAGGTCCAAATGCAGCTGCCATATTACTCACAAATTTAAATCAAATTTTATATTTACGAACAACTGGTTTTATATTATATATACCTTTTTTATGTTTATGAAATTTTGTAGTAATTTAGTATGAGTGTATGAGTATATATGAGTGCTATGTTAATCAGTGGCATACTCTTTATATTGTCCTTTATAAGCTTGTAGAAAAGTCGGTAGCTTTCCCAATAAAAATGTCTTTGTTTTCTGTTGTGACCTGATGACTGAAGCTGAAGAACTGAGGGGGGATTATCGAGGGGCAAGCATAGGTGGAGGTGGCTCTTTGTGTGTGTTCACCCACCTCAGTCGGGTGAGGCTGAGCTGATCAGTGGGTAGAGACAACAACAGAGTGCTATCTCTGGACAACAGACCTGTACGGACTACAGCCTTCTGTCTCTTTGTGAGATACTGTACACACACCCACACACACATTCACACTCCACCTGAGCACACGCATTCATTGGTCAATGTGTGTGTGAGGCACTTAAACCACGAGCGAAACAACTTGTACAAATGAAAACATTCTTGATTCTGGGGCAGAGAAAAAAAAAAGCAGGGAGGAGGTGCACTTTTTATTTAGGTCATATTTTCATATCATATTTTATAAATTCCCTCCCATCTTCTCTGTGGTTGTTTACTGGTCTCACGCTGCTCTGCAGACCCCCTCACTGCAGATTTCCCCCTCCCTGAAGGAATGTGCATTTGAAATCAACCGCCTCTCTTCCTTTCCATTTCACCTCACCCGTAGCCTGCAGCCAGGCATGTGGATGGCAAAAACGTGTAAACGACTTGAGGGAACATGGAGAAAGGGAGGGGAGGAGAGAGAATAAAGAATAAAGATGGGAAGGAAGGAGGGAGGGGTGAGAGAATGAGGTCTCAACGCCAGTCTCTTAGCAAAGCAGATCTGCTCTTCCCTCTAGGCGTGCAACAGCCTGCTTTGTTTCCCTCATCCCTCCATCCCCTTTTCATCCCTCTCTTTCTCTTCTTCTATCTGCAACCTCCTGTCTAGAACAGCTAAATCTGCAAGCGCACCAACTGCTCTGGAGGAGCTTGATTTTGTGCATGTAGCCTAATCGATTGGGCTTTTACTGCTGTCAAAGGATTGAGGAGAAAAACGAAATAACGATTTCAACGTGCACATCTCCATGAGTCTGGGTTCACAGGAACCTTGAAAATTCTAATCACACATTAATTTATACAAACCCATATTCCCACTGGAAGACTTACATTATTTGGCATGTTGATGGATAACAAGGAAAACGTGAGAGTACTGGATTCTCCCCCATCCTTCTCTCTACCCTCCCACTTGCTGCCTCCTTCATTCTGCCCACCCACATTTCCTCACCCAGTTCACAGCCCACCTCCTCTGCCCACCCACAGCACCAATAAATTATACATCAGAGACCTTCTCTCCTTTCCTGTCCTCTCCCTCCACATCAATCCACTTTTTCCCTTGTTGGTACAAAAATGGTTTGTTTGTGTTTGAGTTAGCATGAACATTGTGATCATGTTTGCACTGCTACAGAACTGAAACTGATTCCAAATGGAGATTTCTAAACTCACGCCTTCCTTTATATTTGTTCTATTATAAATCTGAGTGCAGTTTGTGTGGGCATTTAGAGGCTCAGGCTACTGTAGGAAGACAACATCCTGCGTTTCAAGTAGGCGCATCCCTCCTCGCACACCTCAGGTTGCTATGGAGACAAAAGTTTAGCACTGGTCACAGTGGTGTATATAGGTCAGAACGGGACACCTCTCAAAACAAAACTCAAAACTCACACCTATTCTAGACAATAAGAATGTCAAAAATTTTTGATAATGAGTAAAACTCTTATGAGAAAAATGCTCAAACATAAAACTACACTGAATGTTTACAGTGAAAACAAGCATTTCACTGGGATTTGAGTCTTTTTCAGTTTGCCAACAAAGAGCATCTGTGTGTCAGAAAAGCCTTTCTCAGCAGCCTAATTAGTGGCTTGATTCAGGTGAGTGCAGAAGTTCAGTAAAGACAAAGAATTGCTATTTTCTGAACTGGGTCACTGCTGATATGTTTACAAAGCACTTTTCAACATGAAGAAAATGAAAATGCTCTGCCATGGTCTTTCTCTTAAAATGAAGGAAACTCTGGTCTTCAGGCTGATTTTCAGCGGCGTGCGCATGCTGTAAGATGTAAAGTTAGTAGTGTGTGTGTGTTGTGTGGAGCCCTGACCACTTTGCATCATTGTGTTCGGCAGCTACAGTATATTCTCCGCTCATGGCACACTGAGCTAAAATTAAAACCACCCTTTCTTCCCTGTTCATCAAAAATATCTGTCTCCAGCTTTTATCTCTCCTTTCTTCTTTATCTCTCCCACTTTCTCTCACTGCTTCCTCACCCACTCTGCCTTCTCTTTTCACTGGGGACTGGAGAGAGGTTTGCTTTAATTACTGAATTACTTTTTACAGTGGCGGAGAAAGTCAGAGACACACTTCGGACACCCACACCTGCCCACTGTCATGCTTTCAGCCCTGCCTTTAATGTGTGTGTGTGTGTGTGTGTGTGGACATTATCTTTGTTTACTTTGTAAAGATCTGTCTAAAATGCCTCATCCATGACTGTTCACTACTTTCTAGCAGTCACATATACAAAGCAGCACATGACTGCAGTCAGATGCTAAATTAATTAAGCAATGTTTGCTATTCTTGGTGCAGTATGATGAAAAAATGATGCAGACTTTGTGAAAAAGTTGGATGAGAAGGCACAGAGTCAGTGAATATGTAATTAATAAGCTCATCTGCCTTGCAGAACAGTAAAAAAAAACTGTAAAACTCAGAGCGATATAAGCTGCAGAGAAACTAGAGCAAAACGTGAGCAGCTGGTTTAGTGACACGTTTGGCTTAAAAGCAGACAGAGTAAAAAGAGGGAGGGAGTTCCCCTTGTTTTTGGCTTGCTCCCTTTCACTCCCTCTGTGCCTCACTCTTCTCAGCCTCTAAATCTGACGCTACCTTTAAAGCTCAAGACATTTATAAGACTCATCAAGCCCCTGTTTGTATTTGCACTGTAATTATCCATTTCATTTTAGTGTGTAGACTTAAAATCTTCCTTTATTACGGCCATTCTCCATTTAGAAACATTTGAAGCTTAAAAACTACAGTACACAGTAACTAATACTGTACTATTTTCAGCAGAGGGGTGTTAGCCTCTACTGTTTAGCCAAACTGACACAGCACACTTTACTTCATGGACACAAATGAAAAAGTTCTTTTAATGGCAAGTCAGAGATGACGAGTTTGGGAACAGTTGGAGAAGATGGGAGACACGGCAAGTGAAGTAGCGGAGGAAGGAGGCAGAAAGGGAAGTAAAATAGGCCAGTGTGCCTGGATGCTGAAGGGGTCTCCTGCGGGACACAGAAGGGGGACAGGACAGCCCGGTGGAGGTTCCAGCAGCACACTTACACAGTCCAGTCCATTCACTAGGTCAGTAGTACAGAGAAGCGCAACTACCAAAATGCTACATGATACAATATTATCAGCTGTATAACCTTGACACTTCTAAGGCAGATCTGCAGAGGTTATTCAGGAATATTAGCTCTGTTACACTTGTACTCCTTTTACACCACATAACGTCTGAGTAAACATTACGACAAATATATATAAGTACAACAGGTCATCTTTCATAGTCCAATTGGGGATTGTTGTTAAATGAATTGCTTATTGGTTTGGTCACATGGTGAGAATGCTACGCTGACACGTTAGCTTAAACAGAATATGATCAGTCTGGTTTTTGCCTGGCAAAATGTTGTACTGAGGTACGAAGAAGACAGATGTAACGTAATGTTTTACCATAAACGCATACAGTATGAAAAAACTATAATGTACATCCCAAATAAAATCCATTTCCAGCCAGCCAGGGATCTTTATCTATTTAAAAGCTCCTGCGGTGAAAACGGGCCAATGATGACCAAGAAGACTTAAGAAATGCATCAAATATACGTGTTCCAGTTTTCCTTCACCAGTGGCCACTTCAAAGACACTTGGTTGAAAAAGAAAAAAAAAGGTCTCAATCCACTAGAGACCTCCTGATGACTCATCCTACAGCAAAGCAGAAGTGGGCCTTCTTTGCGTTCCCTTAGTGGCTTAGCTTATCAAAAATATCTAACACCTTTTGATCCAGCCTGGCATTATGGAGAGGCTCACGAGTGTAGCAAATAAATTGTCTTCAGATTTCTCAGTTTATCTCTGAGGAGGCGCGAGAGGAGCAGGAGGCCAGGGTTCACTCCAGCCCAATGAGCCAACTGAGGGAAACCAGTTCATTTAAGATGGTGCTTGTACAGTAACAGGTCAATTTATCGTGTTGGGCTTTAGAAGTATAGAGCATGGTGTGTACACGGTCCCACACTGGTTTTTAAAAAGTACTGGTTTGTTTTAAGCTCTGCTGAGCACAATATGAATTGTCAAGATGAAACAATATAGTGCTGGGAAGAGGTTTTCTAGTGTCGGTTTGTTTGAACGATAAAACTAATTTACTGCCATTTTCACAGAGACACTGTAGAGAGAAGTAGATGTAGAAAACACTTCAGTACAGCACAGGATTGCTGCAGATGTTATCAGGCCAGTTTCCATAACAACCTGAAAAAAGATACTAAAAAAAACCCAAACAACAGTTAATTTATTCTTGGTTTGGGTGCAAGAAAGCAAAGTCTGCTAATGATATACATAACTTCAGCCTAAGTTGATCATTTCTAAAGCACAACTCGTTATGACAGTTATCCTCCATGTTCTCATAGCTACAGTACTTACATTTGTTGCTGCCACATAAGTCCTGTTAAGAGGAAAGAGCTTGTTGACATTTCCTGCTTTCCAATGTAATATTAGCTGTTTGAGTGGCAGTGAATGTCTATTGCCTGAACAAACCGTTACATTATATTAATCTCAATAAAAGCCTAATTAACATATATTAGCTGTATATAAATTAAAAAGTAAGATGAATGAGGAGGATAAGATGTCTTCAAATCCTAAGATTTTCTATGATCAACACTGGAATTATCTCTCAGCTCGGTCTGGATCAGCAACAAGACACTGCTGCTCTTTCCTGCTTTAATGCTATTATTGTACAGCCAGCTACCATTAGCAACTCTTCACACAAAACCTGTCCAAGACTCATTAAATACTAGATCATAAAACTGCTCTCTAACTACCTCTACTGTCTCATTATACAGTAAGAACACCAGGCAAGTGTTGAACATTCACAGTCAGGCAGTCAAAGCTGCAGACTCAGGGGACAAAGTGATGAGTTTGTGTCCAGTGTAGTGTGACTGTTCTGTGTATGAGGGAGGAGAGGACCTTCTGGACCAACATTAAAGTACTGAGAGAAAGGCAGAAAATGATAGTAGATGACTATAAGGCAAAGAGGAAGAAAGTTTTAAAGGAAGCACATAAATTGTGTGAGAATATGTATTGTATTATAAGCATGTGTACTGGGGTTTCCATTAAAATACACAAAGTTCCCTAGTAGGAATTTTCACTGTCCGACTAACTGTGTCTTCAGGAGAGGGCATGTTCAGCCTGGGCTTGATGGACACCTCTGTTACCCTCCTGTTAATTCTGTCATTATCTTTTTAATTGTTGTCACTGCCCTACCGTCAATTTATGTAAATGTTTCCACAATGTTTCCTAATATATATTAGTGTGTACACTGGCACCCACACTTGATTTCACTCTGATTTGCAAGCCATAGAAAGCAGCAGCGAAAGAGCACTCAATGCAACAGCCACATAACCATATAATAAATACAATTAAAAGGTGCTCTCTGTCAACAATGCTGTTGTAACAAGATGAACTGTAGCTGGCATCTGGTCAAGGAAAGAGACTGTGAACAGTCAGCCCAGAGGCAAACAACATTTACTAGAAGGTGGAGTGCTCCAAAAGAGAGCTGGCTCCATTCTGACATCTCATACTGATGACTCTGCTGGCAGTGCCAAACTATACAGCATGTAGTCTGAGTAGCTGCTGTTCACTCACACCTTGTTGGTGTCATTGATGATGCCTGGACTTGTTAATGATGTAAAGAAGAGTGGGTGGAAGGATGAAGCTGATGGAGCATTGAACAAGGTGGAGTGGTAGCCCCGCATACAACTTGCAGGTGTTTTCCTACTTCTACCTGGCTGGACTGGTCTCCCGCAGTGAGTAGAGCAGCAGTCACCAGAGAAGTTGATGCTGAAGTGACAGGAGTGGGACTGAGTCACCGCTGATGAGACTTTAATCCAAATTTTACAGTCAGAGGAATTCCCTGGCTGCACTATGCTACTAAACATGACTGAAATGTGCACACACACACACGCACGCCTTAATGGCTTCCAATCACTTAAGTTAATGTTTACATTTCCCCTGGCTCTACAGCAGAGAAAGGCATGACCTACAGACAGAATGAACACCATTGCAGAATAATACCAGAAATACTGATGTTTAGGCTACGCTCACCGTGTGTATGAATGTGTGTATGATGCATATAAAAAGCATGAATTATGAAAAGCTTTTGGTGTTTGATTGAGCAGTTCTGTAAGTAAAGCTACACAAACAGAAGTTGAGGCTGAGGAGATTATTTATTCGACGCAATAAGACCATGGCATTTCACCTTTAGTTTTCAATGTAAACAAAAAGGGAACAAAAGTCACAGGTCTGACTCAAGTTCACTTTGGGATATGACAGTAACGCCCCATGAGATTCTGTCAGAGGTGCTTCATCCGTCTGAGGCCGAAGTTAACAAAGCAGATTTAACTTTATAAACTTTCTTTTCTGTAATTAACGTCTTTTTCCTTAGCTAAGACAGGGACGATGACCATCATCATGTTAAGCATAGTACAATCCATAAATTCTCTAGCGAGCTTTGACTCTCTACAGTAGGTTTACAGAATTGTATTACAGTTTCATACAAATGAAAACAAATAAAACATGTCAAAAAATTAAATCCATTTAATTTCTGCTCCTGCAATAACAAACAAACAAATGCTCACTGCTGTGGGAAGCTTTCTCCAACTTAAAAACTGCACTAACTAATATTTTGCACATTTTAGAATTTAAGGAAAAATGTGTCAAGATGTGTTTTTTTTCTCTCAGCTGTTCTGGCTCATATCATTTTTCTGGATTACATACAGGCCTTCTATGGATGTACGGCCCACAAATCAGCCTGTCCACCACCGTGCAAAACTTAAGTCTCAAGTTACAGAAAAACCCGCTGCAGCCACGAGCCAGACGGTTTCGAAAAACTAGACTTGAGGCAGCATTCTTTTGCCGATAGCTTTGTACAGGACACTGGCTACATGGAGGCATACACAGTTGCAGAAACAAGACAGGAGGGATGAGGAGCAAAGTTACAG
>OMLM01014297.1:0-19264 GCA_900302695.1 Helostoma temminkii | reverse complement strand
GAGCGCCGAGGCTGCCGTATACACCTGCTGACTCCAGGGACTCGTACAGTGCAGCATCACTCATTACTATGCCTGCAGGACAGAACAGCCAATCAAGATAGTGGACAAAACATATTACTGGACACTGGCAGTTTCCAAATTAAGTTAGTATTAAGTAAGTTAACACAGAGTGTGTACATTTTTACTTATTATGTTTGTTTTCTGTACTTTAAATTAGAACTTGTGTAATACAAAAAATACTTGTCAAGTTATGTCATGTCATCAATGCAGCGTAAGATTAGGAAAAGGAGGCAATTCTCTTTAGACAATTTAAATCATTTTCTTTATGAATTATGTTTAACTAGTGAAAAACAGTAAACTAAACTGAAAACATAGATAAAGACATAAATAACCTACCATGAACAAGCCTCTGCTCCTGCACCATCAGTGACCGATATTCATCCCATTTCTCATGAAGAGTTTGCTACAGAAGAAGACAGATGTACATGTTAAAACAACATGACAAAAAGCTGCATGAGCAGTGACTGAAACCATGAGGTCAAAGAAAGAAGAATATATTAATTTCAAGAGCAGTGGTTGAGCAGTTCGCAGCTTAGGTACACAGATCTGGCACTGTCAAAGGAACAAAAGTCTAACAGGCCTAAATTATCTGCGGCCACACTGCAGTTGTACCGGCCAATACTACATCGTTCTTTGCGTCAAGGGGAATGTTCTCAAAAACCATGACTGTGTGTGAATAGAGAAACTCCATCAACAAATAACGGGGTTACAGTCTGAATCTAATAGGAAAATTACATATTAGAGGGAGCTTCCAAATATCGTAACTCACATGCAATCTAATATGAACAAACTGTATCAATGTTTGTCACAGTGGTTCAGATCATTCTTTTTCAGTCAGTGCTTTTGTTTTTATGTCCATCCTAGTATGAATTAGTTCCTAACTATATTGTTGGTTAGTTCCTACTATATTCTGTGTAGTAAAAATCAACATCTACCATCAGGGTTGTCAAATGTTGTGTGTTTAGCAGCAAATTGTGCTTTAAAATGTTGGATTAGTATCTCAGAAAGCGGCTGTGTTGTGGCGCATTAGAGCTGGACAGCTGCTGTAATCCTGGGGCAAAGCTCTCACACTTGAGCCTTTTCACAGGCAGCTTTTTAAACAACCATGAGTTAAGAATGTCTGCAGCAATCACTGAGCCTGCTGGAGAAACTGCTGATGCAACAGGTGGTACTGCTGGAGAGACAGGTGTGGAGGGAGGGGGAGGGGACACTGTCTATATCTGTAATATGTGAGTGTGAGAGGCTGCTGAACTCACAATTAGGCTGACTCATTGCTGACAAACATTAAAAAAAACTGCTGCAGCAACACTAAAAACATAAACTCACCTTAAGATACTGCAGCCGGGCTTCCAGCTCCGCTTTTCGGATTGAGTCACTGTAAACCGTCTCCAGCCTTTAAGTCAAAAACCAGAAGGCAACAGTGTTAATAAGCGTAACAGGAAGCACTTATAAAAACTACAAGGGCAGAAAAAAGTGATAAAAATAAGCTCAACCATATGAAAGGTTCTTTTCATAAGCTGGTGTGGAGAGCGGGTGATCTCAACTTTACAAGAGAGGAGGGGGCCGACAAGGAACGTATACAATTTCCACTCAGATGCTTCAGTGCTGCAAATCCCTGAATTAAACGACTGACTAACTTGTTTTCACTACACAACACTTTATACAGACTTGACTTGTGGGGTACATATAATTTGATGATGTCAGTCTATAAAATCTGTGCCTGTGCTGGCACTCTGATGCGGTTCACCTCACTTTTTTTGCAGCAGCTCTCAAAGCTTAAAAACGAGGCCTCACTAATTGTCTTTAAACCTTTTACAAGTGAGGAAGGAGGTTGAGGAAGACTGTGGTTCAAATTAAACGTCCACTCGGCAAACACAAATCTGACAATATAACTTGATAAAGTGGTGTAAAGCACAAAACACAAGAATCACACAAGTAAGAAGCTAATTCTCAGCTGAAAAGCTGGAGCTAAGAGAAGCTTTGGGGGTTTTCTTCATTTACTCAGACTGGAGTTTTATTGAAATAACAATATTGAGAACATAATTTTAGTGTTTCTCTCATGTTACTTAGAAAGTTGAACTTTGTGCAAACTGACATTTTTAACACACAAAAGACTCCTGTTATACTGACAATGAACTACACAGAGTTAATCAACTTCTGAATTAGACTCATGGGTTTGCTAAATGAGAATCACCTGTTTTTCTTTTCTTCCTGCTGAGATTAATCCCCCTTGTAATTTAAATGTCAAGCTGCCCTTTGAATAAATCTTTACAACGTGCGCACTGAAAGCCTGGTTAGCATCAGAACACTCGTACTGGGTTTTATTTTCCACATAAATCAGATTCTTTCAACTTTAGAAGCTCTTCACATCCCATTTATGACTTGACACCACCCAGTTTGAGAACTGCTGATTAATCAATTATCATACTTGCTGTGGATTTTCCACTAATCTTTTCTAGCACTAACAATAGTGTTTTGATTAAAGCTGAGTGCGTTGTTGTTTTAGACAACCGTGCGTACCTGATTGTGTTACCACAGGCCCTGATGAGCTGGACGATCTCCTTGTGCCGAAATCCCTCCACAGGGGTCTCGTTCACACTTGCGATGGTGTCCCCTGCACACACACACACAAGCACATGTGTGTTAACCAGCAGCCGTCAGCACTTCAATCCACTGAGGCTTCAATTACTGTAAGCTGCAGTATGAGGCTCGTTTGATTCTAAATGAAACCTCCACACATGTGCAATGCAAACGTGGAAGACCATGCATGTGAAGTCATGGCATATGGCTCTTCAACTAAACTGCAGTAACCTCGTGTGAAGATTAATTATTTCAATGTGCTAAAGCCACAAGGTAGGGCTGCAACTATGTTTAGAATAAAAATCCTCTGTCAGTTATTTTCTTCATCAGTCAACATCAGAAAACAGTGAAAATCCCATCATCATTTCCTAGAGAACAACAGTCCCATAGTACAGCACCCAAAAGTATTGATCTTATAACATAATACAAGTAAAAGCAGTGAACTTTCACATTTAGCATTTGAACCATCAAAGTTTTAACATTTTGCTTGATCGATTGTTTTCATTAATCAACTATCAAAACAAATGGTGACTAATCACTCATCTCCTTTCCACTGTCTAGTCACTGTGCAGTAGCTGTTTATTTATTTAAGAGCCACAGCATTTCACATCTGACGTTGTGGCGGTGTTAGATCATTATAAGAACTCGTGCATGACAGTGGCGTCTGTGAGGCTTCAGCACAAAGGCCATTTTTCTCTTTCAAAAACGCCACCGCCTAATCTGCCTGATACGATGAGGTCATTGTGTTCTCAGCAAGACACAGGACACAAAAGCGTAAGCATGCAGAGAATGTAGGAAGTGAAACTGAAGTGACATGCAGGACTGATGAAGAAAGTCTGCAGTCTTTTTTTGTTATTTTGGACACAGCGATCATCTGGTTTTCATACTGAGTGACAAGACAGCTACTCTCAGCACATCTATCACACCATTAATAGAAGCCAGAGCTAATGTCTGTGCAGAGATGCTTCTTCTCCTCTCACACTGACCAATATTTCCTTGTGCATAACTCCTCGTTCAAAACGACCTGATAGCATACAAGTTGTAATTAAAACAGGTTTGCTAAATGCAAATAGTGCTGCCGTTAACGCTGACATTTGTACAGAGACGGCCTCTGTCTCTGTTTTATTGTGTCTGGCACTTTGGTGAGACAAGCTCGCAAATACGCATTTGCTAAAATAGCCACTGGCTAAGTTGTTTGCTCAGTGGAAAATACATTGACACAAAGTCATATGTGCAGTAAACTTCCCTACAACAGTCAGTTGAAACTGATGAGTGCGTTTGTTGATGTATGATACATAGATGTCAACTGGCATAGAAACAGGATGAACTGGACCGAAACCTTCTGTTATGGTTACTTCCCTTCTTTTTTATTTCAAGTGCTTTCCAGGTTATTTTAGGCTTAGATACAGTGTAAATTAAAAAAAACACAAAAAACAGCAACAAACTCACCAACTTTAAGTCCTGCTCGCTGGGCTGCGCTGTCATCATGCACCTTACACACAAACGTACACATCTCCACTGAGTTTTGGTCCTGATGGTGGAGACCATAAGTCTGAAAGAGACAGCGCAATCACCCTTAACATAATTAACTGGAAAAAAAGCTTTGTACTTCATTTCCTTCCCTATTCATGATGTATTGGAATTGTCTTACACAACGTTATTGATGTCAGAAGTTTTGAAATAATGTCGACCCACAATGCAACACTGATAAACCACTGAACAACAACTCTGAGGAAGCCATGACGGACAATGCAGGAAACCAGATCATATCACCCAGCCCAAAGAGGCATGGCGCAAGCATATGCAAACTTTGTTTCTTTGTCTGATTAAACTGCTGCTTCAACATTAAACATAAAACTGACACTGAAACTAAGCTGCTTTACAACCCTGTTGCTTTCACAAAACTCACCCAGAAACAGCAGCCCAGCTTGAAAAATGCTGGAAACTGTCGCATCCTCTAATTAACAAGTTATCACCATATTCTTATGAAGCAGTACGTTAGAAGACTCTTTTTAAAATGCCTTAATTTATTTAAACTACAGTCCAAACTAAAACTGTTGGCATGACTTTTGTAGTATTCGCATTTTTTTACTAACACAAATGTTCTGAGTTCTTCCTCCACTACCAGTGTATCTTGTTGTCACGCAAACAGTAGTTGTTACTTCCACGTGCTAAAGTGTCTCTGCAGGCCACAGACAGAGTTCCGCTTTTCACAAGTACCGGTCATTCCACATGCTGTTGCTGCAGGGCTCTGAAACTCTGTGGTTTCTCTCACCAAACAGGTCAATACGCTGAAAAAACAGTGAATGTCTAGTAAAATTTCACGATATCAAGCGCTCCATCTGTTGCAGTCATGTGTTGCTACTGCAACATGACTCCAAATGGGATGCGTTTGTCTTATGGAAATTTGAAATGATTTGGATCTGCCTGTGTTTGCTGTTGGCGAGCTTCCTTCTCGGTGGAGTGAAAGGCAAACATTAAACCATGCAAATGTCGTTGAAACGCAAATATTACATTTACATGCCGGCTCTTCAGCTCAACGTTGGTATTAACATAACAGACACTGAGGGAGGAAAACCACCAGAAACACAAGTCTCTAAACTATTTTTCTCTGCTGACCGTTAAACTGGCTCTCATCATATCACTTCCTTCTGGCTGCAGGCAGGCAGGAAGGGCGGGAAACGTCCAACAAAACCATAAATAGAACAATATAGAACATAAACTTTAACTGACAACCGAAGTGTTGCAATATCCATGTTTCTGTTAAGCAGATGCCAAACAGAAGCCAAAATAGCACTTAATAGTTGCTTAGAAAACCACTTAAAGAATGAGTGCTGTTCAACAAAGCTGACATTGTGAGGCAATGCTTCGGGGTGACATTAGCAGGATGAGAGAGATCAGAGAGATATTCAGGTCAACAGTGCAAAGCAACTGCCTGAGAGTGAATCAGGTATTACATGGAATCGTGTGAGTAAACCACACTGCTTAAAATGCTGATGATGGGAAGAAAAATGTCCTCCTCCCTTGAGTCATGGGACTAACATCAACATGTTATCTGACTAATAAATTACCCTTCAACCCTGGAAGAACAGGCAAACACTCAGATTAAGAGATTTACGTGACAAGATGTACATGCTTCAGTCACTCAAGTTTCATTTATCTGCTGAAAGAGATTTGGATGATCCTGTTAAATGGCACTCGAGAGGTTCAGAAATCCCCCTACCCAATATTCCACTGTCAATCCTCTTACCTGGATCTCAAAACCAAAAGTCTCCTCTTCATTTTTGTCCAAAACCACCACCTTCCTGAAAAAACACAGATTTATTAGGAGATATATTTTTAATACTTAATACAACCTTTCAATTACTAATATATTGTTAAAATGAATTAAGGGGCTGATGATCATTTTCATTCTCAGTTAATGATCCAATTAATTTTCTTGGTTATTCTTTCAGCAAACAGTGATTAATGTTTCTCACAATATCCTCCAATGTCATGTTTTGTCGACCAAATGAGCAAAACATCCGAAAACTCGGCGGCACCACTCTCCTGTGCAAAGCTCCCTGCCTTAACGCTGCCTCTGCAGTCTTAGGTCCAGTTTACAACTCCACCTGGCAGGTGGCTGCAGATGGGTTTTCCATGACTTGCTCATACATTCATTTGAAAGGCGAACTTTTTAAGTTTTGCTAACAACAAATCGCATAATCTCACTGGGATAACGACTGAAGGTGAAATGGACTGGAACAGCAGAGAGACAACACCTCTTGTCTCTGTTTTTCACTTTATTTATTGTGCAACTTTAATGACAAAGCACATCACTCAGACAAGCACGTATTCACATTCGAGAAGATGGAGCCAGTGCCTTTTTACCAATTCATGCTTAAAATTATTGCTCTGCTTTTATCTGAACAACAGTCAGTAGATAACAGACCACCCGTCAAAGAACACGGCCTAAAGAATCACTTATAAAATCAGAAATCTACCAGTAATAGATGCTTTGTCCAGCTCTTCATTCCTCTGTGTGCGTCCTCATCTAAATTGTATTATGAGATAAAATGCATAATTTGTTGGCTACACAGGACTTCTTCTGTGTCCAGCCAAACAAAGCCAAAAGTACAGTACACGGGTTCTGTTAGACATAGACGTCAGCACAACTGCTCTCATGCGTCAAAAAAACATGAAAATTCATGACAAGCCTCCAACAATGTCAGGCATAAATATGTCTGCCATCATCAAAGATCATTGTGTGAATCGGGGCCTTTCACTCAGACACGCTGCGCACAGGAAGAAGATGTTGCCATGAGTAGATGATTTTCAAGATACAAGAGCAGATGGTAAAGTTCAAAGGTAAATGCCAGCGAGAGATGAGGGAGATTGTACCTTTGTGGTTCTGGTGACTGTGTTAGGGGTTTCCACTTCTGCAGCCCGCCACCCTGTGAGAAGAAAACGAAACAAGACGTGCGTGCTGTCAGACAACTTGTGTGAGGACATTGTGCAATTACTCATGAGGGTTCCCCCTCAGATATTTCCACGACACACCCATTATACATATCAGTGTGCTGACCGGTCACGTGTGTCGTGCATTGTATTTGTATTTTTTAAACCACTGAGCCATAATGCTTTTATGATAACACTGGAACCTGAAATGCATGTTTGGCTGCTTTTTGTTTACCTCTAGCAGTTACAACATTATGAGACCTTGAAGCACCTGACTTTAGAGTTTGCTTCACAGCAGATCTTGGGCCTTCGGGCACTAAAGCTGTTGGCCTATGTCCAGTTTTAGCTAATTTATAGCCATTTGCACAAATACGAGCCTATAAAAAAAACCAAATAAGACACGGTGGTGAACGCTTCAATCACAATAACTGCATTGAGTGAACAGCAGGTCAGGACCCTGCCCTACCTGACTGTATAAATAAGGAAGTTATCTGTCCTGAAGGCTCCACTAAATCACTTACAATCAATCCACCCCCTTCCAACTTAATCATTTTCAAATGCTGCTCCTATGAAAGGCCGCCTTGTGCTACAGTAGTAAAATGTTGCTTTCTTTATGTCCCAACACTTACAGAATTGTCCCGCGCCTCTCTCAATGACTGCATTTATTCCCAAATACCCACAGAGACCAACGGGGGTGGCTTGAGCAGGATCTCCATCCCTGTGTGTGCACAATGCACTGTTGTAGCCGCTCACTCTGGCTATTGAACACTTGAAGCTTGTAGGTTTGTGGATAACTCTTTACATTACACTGTTTCCCATGACTGTTATTAACTAGTTTACATGCTGGATGTTCTCTTTTACCTGAAACTCCAAAGAAAAAAAAAGCTGAGTTTTAAGTGAGACACAACAGTCCATTAAATGTGTCAGTTTACCCTCTAACCACTAACCTTTGGCCACTATTATGCAACACTGGCTAAAGCTGGTGTCATTCCTGACACACACAAAAGACGGCAGCAAGAGTTAGAAACTATTCTTAACAAATCCAGTTTGAAGTTATCTAAACTGTGATCTTATTTTGAAATATCATAGGACATCCTGAGATTAGGCAGGCTAAATAATTGACCCTTTCTTTCTAATAAACCCATGTGTGTACAGCGTGTACTTATAATGCATGCACATTTAATACTAATTTTAATATTAGATATTGTGGTTGCATTGGTCAGTCAGAAATCTTTGAGGTATTATTTCCTAGCTCACATCATCACAAACTAGTGTCAATAATTCAACACTTTTCAGGTTTGATTTTACGTTTATGTCAAATCATCAACATTAATAAACATATGGAGAACTGGACCCACCCTGGAGTATCTGACACAGCATAAATCAGATTCAGTGTTTGGGTGGTCCACACTTGCCCCTGAAGGGACTGCTACTGTTTCAAGCCCTTAGTGAGATGCCCCCACACTGAATATAACACACGTATGGTAATGATATCCTTAACACTTTCTGCTCTCTAGTCAGTCAACTTCCTTACAGCAGGTGAAATAATCATTACATTCAATTAAAAGTGTCTTGCTGCATTTAACAAATATGTTTCTTCTTCTCCTTCTTCTAATGAATAACGTTGATATTATTTGGGTCTAAAGTCTCCACTATAAGCAGTTAACTAGAAAAGTACATTCACTCACATAAATAACTATTACAGTGGATTCATAATTAATTCAGTCAAGATTTGGCTGAAAAATGTAGCTAGCATCAGACTGTTAAAGTCAATGAGCAAACAAGCTCCAAACAACCAGACCTGCCGCTGCCACATTTAATTTAAAGACGAATAATACGAATGAGTGTTAAAGTTTGATTTTTAAATTTTTTTTTTTTTTACCTTTTTGAAGTTTCTGGGCAGCGTCCCACCAGAGTAAGCCAAAGTCTTGTAGTTGTAAACCTCCGAGGAGTTTGGCTTTAAGTACATAGTCCCGCAGCTGTCTGACTTTGACGAGGGGAAATAAATGTCGTCCTGAGATGCGGGTCCGTTCTCCGGACCGCTGGAGTTCACTTTCTTCAGCCTCCTAAACGTCATGTCGGGTTCATATGCGGGTCCTGAAGAGTTGTTGAGAATAAAACAAAAATTATAAACCTTCTCGTTGTCCTCCAGCAGAGCGAAACCAGCCGAGAAAGATGCTGAACGAGTTGTGAGCCTCAAGCGTGGTCCAACAATTTCACTTCTGTGTTTCTTCAGAATAAACTGGGGGCGGGGGTTTTGTTGTGAGGGACACAAATGAGTGCCAATAGCGACGTTGACGTGCATCCTCTCTCTGCTGCCTTCAGGAGCACCTCGGACGTTTCTGTGTCACATTCAGGCGACTGGATGTGAAACGCCGCACGTGCGTTGTTTTGGGTGTAGGAAACGCATGTTCATGTTTTATAATAAATTACGGGTCAAATACAGGAGAACCAATAAAGGAGGGCCATTTGGAAATGTTGCTCTGCCTTTATCCATCTGACACATTCACATAAATATCAAGGTCTTTTTATGTTGTTGTTTCAGAAAGTTTATTTAAAGTTAAAGTCCTGCAGCGCATAGTAATGGTGGCTCACTGTTTCAATATACACTATAGATGCATCAGACCAGTAGCTGCTGGCAACTTTCAAAACACACAACATTAAGTTGTTGTCATGGTTTCCCCGACTGTGAAGAAGGTAGCATTTGTTGGGAAAGCATACAATAACCTACATTTTAAAGTATCACTATTACTCAGAAATACACAGGGGAAATCTACTAAATATCTGAGAGATGACAACAAGCTGCAGATATAATCCTTGACAAGCAAGAGATTACGATGTAAAAGAAAGAAATCAATGACTTATGAAGAGTGAGTGGATGCGATTCAAGTCGCAGACATGTGTCCACAGGGGGAAAGTAGACGGCGCCGTCTTGTGGTAGAAAACCCATCAGCAGCGCAAAGACTTGTGCTTGCAAATACTGTTTGTATGTGTGGAAAAGAAAACATAACAAACACTGAAGTTAAGATGATTTATTACAATCTTTACACCGTGTGTTATTTCAGCCATATGACATTAACATCCCTCAGAATTGAAATGATATGATTGCCAAAGCATTTAAATAAGAACTATATATATTTAAACAAGTTTTACTCAGTAATCTCAAATTGAACATATCACAATTTATTGCTAAACTATAAGTGATAATATCTCAGTTTTCTTTGCTGAACAAGTGCACACACACACATACACACTGAGACAGGAACAGCGCAGTAGGCCAACTGCTGCAGTGGATCAACATGCAGCCCTTTTGGAAATGATTGTCCTTTTACTGTTCCTTAAACACTTTCAAGTATCTTCTGAAATGTATGAAAACACATCAAATGACCTTAGCCACAGTCTGAAATGTAATCTCTTCTGCACTCCTGCCTTGGTTCCAAACTAACAATAATATATTGTGGCTTTCACAGCATCTTTACAGCCACAAAAACACAGAAATACTATATAGTATATGTCCAAAGTGCAGACCTTCTGCCTAAGCCATAACCATAGAGAGCAGATTGTAAAGGCACATGAAGCTGAAGATTCTCCTTTTAGCATGGTATTTACTTTATCCTTACTTTAAGTTCCTACAGAGCAGCACATCATTAACTGTGAAGCTTAAGAGGCAGCGAGAGTGTTCAGTATCAACAAAAACAAAATTTGGTCAAATTCATTTAGTCACGATGCAAACATACCCTACTATACAGATTGTATTCATACAAAGCCATGCTTCGATTAGGCGTCAAAAGAAATGCAGAACCTTTAATGCAGTTTTCCTTAGTTTGACACTTGCAATGCAATTATTCTACAACATACACATTCAAACTTATTTTACATAAAAAGTGTCAGTCCTTCACACACAATGACTATGTGTGTGTTGTCAGTGGATTTTATTTGAAAAAACCTGTTGATTTGGCCTGAGGAGCCATCAGCATCTTGGCTTGATTCTTGTGTATGATGTGAATCTGAAACGAAAGATGTCCATTACATCACAATGCAACTGATTGAAAACATTTCCACAATTGCTATTAGAGAATGAGTGTTAATAATTCATTTTTAGTTTGCACTAAAAGCAGCCACAGTGTTTACTTGTGTGTATGTGTGGTGTTTACCGTGCAGGGAGGCTGCATCCAGGGCTCTCCATCTATCTGCATTGGTAATGCTTTCTTTGTCCTGAGGTTAAACAACATAATGCAACAGAATGTGTGAGGTGATGATATGACTCTCAATTAAAATACCAAAAGGAGAACCACCATACATAATTATTGTTGTGTAATGATGCGGCTGAGGGTTGTCCTCAACTGGTGATCGCAGCTGTAAGCCTTCTTGAGAACAAGTCCGAACAAGTCTGTGTGGATGTTTCTTACCTGATGGTGATCTGTGATGTCTTTGAGAGTCTCACTGCACTCTTCAGACCAGTGTATATCTGTCCCATCTCCATTGCTCCTTCAAGGCCAACCACCTCTAATCGACGGTCACTGAGATCTGACAAAAACACAATGACACAGTGAACATCTAGAGGATAGAAGAGAACATCCTTCAGTCTATGACAAACATATAAAGAAACAAGTACATTAAGTACATTGTCATTTACATACATACATTGCTGAATACATTTATGCCTATAATAAAACTGTAAGTGGCTACAATGTATTACAGTAACAGTAAAGCACATGATTGTAGAGTGCTAACAGACAGACACAGTGTGTGATTAGCTGGTAAAGTAAAGTAAAAAATGAAGCAGCTAGAAGTAAGAGAATGAACGCTGGACATTTGTCAGCTGGATACCAACACAACTGTCAATCAGTGATAATGTTGCCCCATAACTGCTGGATATGTACACAAGCTAATGTTTGTGGACAGGTTGTCATATAAAGGATTACTGTTGTGTTTACAGCTTGTTTCTGCTGCCATCAAGTGGCCAGAATGAACAGCATACCACAACAACTGTTGTGGTATTTAATGTGGTAAATGATTTTTGCAATTATAATTTTAATGCTATATACATACATATACATACAAAAATCCCTATTTGGTTTAGTTAATTATTTATATTTTGGTCTTCACTGATTCTCGAGAACGACTTAAATCATTTGTTGAAACCAGAAGTTTACATACACTGTATGAATTGACACAACCTGTTTTTCCTTACTGTTTCACATTAAATTAGACTAAACTTTTCTTGTTTTAGGTCAGTAAAGATTACAAAAAATATTTCTGTTTGCTAAATTCCAGAGTAATGAGAGAGAGAATCTTTTGACAATTTTTTATTACTTTCTTCAGTCGGACATTTACATACATTCTCTTAGTATTAGCATTGCTTTTAAACTGTATGACTTGGGTCAAACATTTTGGGTATCCTTCTACAAGCTTTTCACAATAGTTTTCTCTCCTGTCAGAACTGGTGTACTGTAACTGAGTCAGGTTTGTAGGCTGCCTTGCTCGCGCCCGTCTTATTATACAGTGTATGTAAACTTCTGGTTTCAACTGTACACGGGCCATCATTTATATGAAACATATTAGCGATATACCTTGGGAAGAGACTTTCAGGATTTCTGGGTCGACAATCACCTCAGGCTCTTCCATACTTGTTACTCCCTTAGTGTCCATTTTTTTGGTCTCACCCCATAGATTGGAGCCACCATGCATGCTGGGAATGTTTAGGACAGCAACCCCCTCTAGAGACAGGCCACTAAGATCCAAAGCAGTACCAGAGCACTGAAGAAGGTAAACAGAGAGATGTGTAAAGTACTAGTACAGTGCGTGTGAGAACAGTTATTTCTCTGCAGTTTGAGAAAAAAATGTTTCAAACACACTGCACACTCGCAGTGCTGGTAACATGGTTGTTGCTTTCTCACCTCAATTGTTAGACTTTCGTTCAGTTTCTTGCAGGAAGCAGAGATGGTTTCTGAAGTGGCAAATTCAAAATACCACAGCTTGTTCTTCATTCTGCAGTCATAATAAAGTGTCTTTTTAGATTTAAGCGATATTTTACTTTCACAGTACATTCTCTCCCTTGAGAGCAAACAGCTCTTTAGAAGGAGGAGGAGGAGGCTTGATGCTGCCACAGACACCTGCTGTCACCACCTGCATTCAGGTTTTTTTCTCTGGTTTACAAAGTGTCATTCAAAGCAGAAAAAATACATCTACCAAAGTAAATTTGAAAAAATAAAATAAAATATAACACCAAGCCCTGCAGCGGTTATAGAAATGATCTTTAGGCTGTGTTGTATATTATTTTTATGATTTTTCTTGCTCTTTGTTTGCTGTTCATGTTTACTAAACTGAAATGTTCCACTAGAAAGGTGGATGCATACCTGCTGTTGAATTTCTGGGGATGTTTCTCTCTCATTGTGTGAAAGCGGTGGGCAATAGACGCATCCTATCAACATAACAAAACAGCAAATATCCTAACAAGGTAATGAAAAATAAAGACTTCCTCTTATGCAATATATTTCTGAGAAACTCACAACTCCAATAGAGAAGTAGTTGTTAATGATTTCATATGGCACGGGGTCACCCTTCTCCTGATTCTCATCTGTGATGACCTGCACACTCCAGCGGTCCATGAGCACCTGAGAGCTCCCTTCGATGTCTTTAAGAATACGAGTCAAATCTTCGCCGTCATACCCTGAAATATTAAACACATATGAGAAGACCAATATGACTGAGTGCTTTCATGTGCAAACATAAAAACAGGAACTTCTCTTTTTCTGAAACACATTTAGTCAAACACACACATAGCAGCAGGTCAAACTCAAACCATGTCGTTATTTTTACATTAAGGTTACCCTCGTCAATTTCTCACCTCCTCCCCATCGCAGACATCGTGCAAGGTCATTTCCTGTTCCCAGAGGAAGCACAGCGACAGGTGGCCGTACCAGCAGATTGGCTTTGTCTGATTGCAAAAATAGTAAAAAGGAAGTGTGACACAATGTTTGACACCAGAAGCCCATGATGTAAAGCTTACATGTGCATTTTACAGAGCTTCATTGAACAATCTCACCTATTGCGTCAAGAATCCAGCCAACTGTGCCGTCTCCCCCACACACCAAAATCCTGTAATCATGCAGGTTTCTGAAGAAACTCAGTCTAAAATAATGAACAAGCACATGTAAGAACAGAGAATAATTAGGGCTGAAAATAAATATTTAAGGCAAATGTTCCAATTTTTCCTGTATTTCCACTAATAATATACTGTGCTGTACTATGTACTGTGTTATACCAAATACTTACCCTGGTCCAGGTCCACCATTCAAAAGGTTATATACCTGTCGTGGATTCAGTAAATACTGAAATTTACGCAGGATTCTGAAATACATAAAACCAGACTAAACAAGGTGCATGTATCAGATGTCTATTTCTCCATGAATGTATTCTGGTTTGGACTCACCTTTCTCCCTGCTTCCCACCACTCTTAGGATTGACAAACACTAGAAGAGGATGGGTGTTTGGTACAGGGCTGATCTGTTGAATTACAAAATATCATAAAGTGTTAATATAGATAAACTATCAAATACACTTGCTGAGTTTATTGTATAAGCTCTATCCATATTTAGCCTGCTCAGATGTTGTAAATATTCAGCCTTCAATGGGCAGAATACTACCTGAAGCACTTGTCCATCAGGAGTAGTATTGAGCTCGCTGTCCTCTGATGAACCTGAGCAGCCGTTCTTTACATTGTTTGGTCTCTCCTTTAGGGACCGAAATAAAGGTATAGAATGAACAACCCAGAGAAAATGTAAACACTTGAAAAATCTCTTCACGATGTACCTGTCAAAATGTCATACAGGTAAGACGGTTTACTAACAGCCCTGGGCTGATGTTATGTATTGTGTAGGTGTGACAGGCTCTGTTTATACTGGATGTTATCTTGAAAAGTGTCTAAGGATGATTTTGTACCTTTATAATAGGATATATTGCCCACGGAGGCAGGATATGGTCTCTGAGCGGCCCACAGGTACACTCTGTTGGCTCAAGGGCTGCACATCGATCGTGACACTACAAAACACAGCAACACATTACATAAACTCCCAGTAATCATTTACCACATTTTATAACATTTTTACTCTTTTAGATGGAAACACAAGATTTAATGGAAAGAAGACAATGAATCTTGCTTCCTAGGGCCAGATTTGAACCCTCAGAACCATAGATATATTCATTTAAACCAGAATAGTTTGTGAAAAAAGTATACATCGTCTCCTAAATGCTCAGATGCTATATAGCCAAAATTTTAATATGGATCAGTCATACATCAAGATGCTTCCTTACCATTGTGTGGCACCACACACAGTGTTTGCCCGTTAAACCTTGATAGCTCTTGATCTTCTTCTGGCATTTATCACACTTCCTAGCATCACAGTTCCCACTCACCCATTCGTGTGCTGGAACCTGAAATGTGGGATGAATGTTTTAACATCCACACAGTCTAATTTAAAAACTTGCAGAGTATGACTGTAAATCGCGTCATGGAGATAGTCACATACCCCTATGTCTCTCTTTGACTTCACATACGTCCTGGTGCAGGGAGCAGGGTTCCTGTTAGCACAGCGTCCATGGACTGTGTATTTGCAGCCTGCACAACAGGACAATCATATGGTTTTTATATAAATCTAAATGTGAAAGCTGAGTATTGATCTAAAAAGAGTCCTCTAATTCTGTCAATGTCACTGCGGTGTCACCCTCTTCTGGTGAGTTCAGGCACTCACATGTGCAGCACAGCCCTTGCTTCCTCAGGCCCAGTAGCATGCTTTGGCACACGTTGCAGTAAACGGGCTTGTTGAAATGTTTCATCCTCCAAAGGTGCTGTCCATCTCTTTGGGTCATCTGGTTGTTGAAAGAGCAGTCAGCACAGGTTAAACTTTTAGTTACTGTTATAACATTTGCATTTTTAACAAAATATGTTTGTAGAAAAAGAAACGTTCCTTTGTTATAATTTGGATGACATTAAAAAAACTGTTTCAGTAATGTATTGTGGTCAAGGCCTGCATTTCACAGTTTTTTACACCCACTCATGACATCTTGCCCTAATGAGACTGCTGATTATGCAGTATGTAGTGCTTCTACATTTCAAAACATAATGTGCAGCACTACATTCAAATGAACACTGACTATCGTCTCAAGCACAAGATTGTGAGGTTGCTTTCAATCTGTTTGCACTGGATCCAGCACTCCAGCATACAGCACTAAAATGTTTTTTTTTTCTTTCTGACATTATGCAGCAGCCTATCACTTACTGCATGAAGCATAACATGCAATTTGTGAAACAGCACACCGCAAGAATGATGCGCCGCAGGCTTCAAATGTCTGTTGGTCAGTAGAAATAACCCAAGGAAAAGCTCTTGGCATTATTGCTGTCCAGTTTGCGGTTTCAGACCGTCAAAGTGAGTCGTAAGTACTTTTTGTGTTCTTAGCAACACATAAGAAAACACCATAACCTGATCTGTCCTTAAATGGACAACCACTTTTAGGTATTTAGCCAACATTAAAATGATTCCCTTCTGTAGTCAAACATCATGCCCAAAGGTTTTCATTTTATGCGCACACTTCATGTAATGCGTTGACAGATAGTGCCAAGTAAATGGAAAACACTCATGCACTCTAATAGTGCAGAGCTTGCATGAGATAGAGTTGACACTACCACACCCTGTAACACTGAGTCGGCATATAGGCCTTTACAGACAAGGAGAGGGCAGAGGACAAAAGAAAGGAACACAAGAGCAGTAAAATAGGTTTTACCACTTCATTAGGCACCTGCTATAAAAGTGAAATTCATCTGTGCTAGGCTTTTGGAGCAAACATGTAGTGTAAATGCAGCTTTGAAAGCACCTTCAGACCCAGTAAGACCAGCAAGGGAACGTTGTTCATGCCTCCCTCCACCCACTCCTCTAGAGACACAGTTCCACTGCTGTCAGCATCAATTGCCGTCATCATGTCCTTCAGAACCTGATGAGAGGACATTTAGTTGTTATTATCCAATCTTGAGTGTGAATTTGTAAGTTTTTGCACATGCAGAGAATCTTATCATTTTACTAACTCTAGTAAATGTGTAACAAGTACTTCCACATACGGTGCATAATGTCATAAAGGATGTCTTGTGCAAACAAATGTGTCCCTACATACACAATATATTATCATGGCTAAAAGCATACCATGTACAAGCTTGTGTTTCTGGTACATTTACATTTCAAAGTAGAGCATTCTGGGACTTACCGGCCTCAGCTCTGACACGTCCCAACCAAGGTATTCTGCAGCATGCATCATCTGAGCAATAATCCTGTCCACTTCCTGTTTAAAAAGTAACAAAAGCCTTGTTGTAGCTTTGCACTTGTGTGCTACTATATGTTACTCAATCACACCTTTTTTCAACAACTTACAGAGCTGTCGAGGACTCCGTTGCCATCTCTGTCATAGAGTTTAAAGGCAACTGAAGAGAGAAACGAAATGAAACTTGAATTGATGGACCAAGTCATCCCTCAAATTATTCTAGGCAGAAAAGAAACAAAGGACTCACACTCTAGTTTGTCCCTGGGCTGGCCATCCTCCAGCAGAGAGAAGTAACATGAAACATCCTTCAGAAAGACCTCTTCTACAGGAGAGAGGGACAAAAGAGAGATGGTTGAAAATACTCTAGTCACTGTATCTGCATAAGCAGTACCCCGTGAATGCTGTAAACCGATAAGGGCCTGCTGCAAAGTAGCATGGAGGCAGTGAGTTTTGTTAGTACATGCTGAATAATCTCACTGGCACTGTCTTCCTGGGTGGGTTCAGAGTTTTGGAAGGAGCGGAAGAGTCGCTGGCAGAGATCCACGGGGAAGTCCTCCACCTCTAAATAAGTCTTCAGGAACAGACGGAAGCCTTCTTCATTGATGCACTAGAAAAAAAAAGAATGGGAAAAGCAGTTTACAGTGCTTCTGAGATGTACAAAATGAAATGTTTTAAGTGTGTATGCATGACAACTTTTGCATTTTACAAAATAATCTATACCAAAAATAAGGGAAGATGTTAATTGTTACTACAGTGAGACTCGGAAAAGTCCAAGAGGTTTCTCAGGTTTCTCTCAAATATTCAATGTAACGTTTCTAAGTACAACTGTGTCTCAGAAACTGAAGTGGTTACATGATTTTGACATGACAATGACATAAAAAACAAAATCTTCCCGGCCAAAGCTTTCAGTCTGCCTGGCCTGATATCACTTTCTCACATGATAATATGCTGCCAGGCCAATAAGCATTAGTCCCTTGATAATGGTGAACCACAAACCCATTTCTTGTTGACATTATACAGTTTCCCTTGTTGATACCCTGCAGGGCTGCCCTACGAATAAATAATGTCACCGCAAGACACCCAGATCCCCCAGCGAAAAAACAGGAAATTGCATAATTATTCTGAAAACACCAATAATTACAACAAATAACTTATTAGACCTGTGAAGCTTGGAATATGTTAAGCCTCTTCCATTTTAAGCATTTTCTTTCAATGATCTATCACAACTGTATGTAGCCAAATCATTCATTCAATCATCAGAAATTACTTAATTCGCTTCCTGCACAAATTAGTTGGCAGTGTCAGCCACTAAAATACAGTATTGGAAAGATCTTTTTTCCCGAACAGTTGAGCTTACGCTGCATGAGGGCAGCCAGCACACCGTTCAGCAGGACCTTGCTGTGTGGGCAAAATTAAGGAGGTAATTTACATTAGCAACCTTCCTTGAACACATTGAAGATATCTGTTGTGGACAATTTACTCAACAGTCATAAATGACCAGTGGGCTTAAATCCAATTAATTAGTGCTGGACAATTTATAACTACCTAATATACACAAATGACAAGCTTATTTCTCGTGAATCTGGTCTGCAGAGAGCTATAATTCAGTTTAGTTATGTGTCTCACATCAGACATCACTGTAAATGAAATATGCAGGAATGGACCTGATGGTGAACAGCAGGACATGTTGTCCCCTCACCTCTCCATGTCTGTGTCGGGCCAGACTGCCATCTGCATCAAATTCCCTCAGCACATCTTTCACCTTCAAGCTGCAGTCTGGAAGCAAAAACACACAGGTCACCCAGGGATACACATGCACTTCCATACATGTACTTCTCAAACATATTTTCATATATCACCTGACTTTATGTAGCTA
>OMLM01014296.1:44248-70000 GCA_900302695.1 Helostoma temminkii | reverse complement strand
TAGTATATGAAAAACCATTTCCACAACAAGAAGAAAAAATAAAAGATAAAAGTTTGTCATGATGTTAAAACCATAACAAATGTAATCCAAAACAAGATTATTTTCTTTGAGTAGCTGAAATTGGCTTTCTAAAAATAAGTTGGTGTTTCACTAAGATTATTAACTGTTTGCGTTAACATCTCTCTATATTAGAGTGAAGATACTGGAGCAGTTTGCGGAAACAGTGAACCAGCTGAAGGGTCAACGCCAGCAGGCGGTCCAGACACACATTTGTGCTGCTGTCTGCAGTCTGCTCAAGGTACTACACCACTCAAATGGACAAACAGTGAATGTGTGGAAGCTGCTTTCACATTCACTTTCAGTCAATCTGCTCAGCACAACACCAAAAAATATAGGAAAAAACTTTCAAAGCTTTCTGGTGTTGTGTCTCCCGTCTCCTCTTCAGGAAAATGGGGTTAGATACCTAACACATCATTTTTAATCATGTGTTTGGCTCTGCATCAACATTCTGTACACAAAACACAATTGATTCACAGTGTACAATTTGCCTTCAGGGCGATCTGTCTAAAGATTCACCCTCACTAAAAATTTTGGGCAGCAGACCTCCACTATAAGCTGAGAACACAAACATCATCTTATAAAATTGTAATAGAAAAAGGAAAAACTATTGAAGAAAACTAAAGTGATTCCTCTTCCTCAGCAACAGAGCAGTATTCAGGGTTCTTTCGGGCCAGAGGAGATCCGTTCCCCAACGTTGTCCCTCCTGTCAGGGGCGCTGGAGAGCCTCAGTCCTCTGCTGCGCTGTCTGGCTGCAGAAGGTCTGGCCCGACTGGTTCAGGTGGTTGGAGACCCTGGCTTCACTGTCTCTGTGTCTTTGCTCTGCTTTGACAGGTGGGTAGATGTTAGCACATAGCTTCATCATGGAATCTACAGGTGTTGTTTTCAAAGGGATTTAGGTTAGTTAGGTTTTAGGATTTAGGTTTTTTTAAAAGCAAATGGGGGAAAAAAGAAACATGATTGAAAAAGTTGATGCAACAATTTACACACAAGTCATATTTGTTGGATTTACTTGAGGTTCTTAAAGATGTTTGACTCCTCAAGTCTTCTTCAATTTGACTGATGGGGAGTCAA
Source organism: Helostoma temminkii (assembly GCA_900302695.1). Lineage (NCBI taxonomy): Eukaryota > Metazoa > Chordata > Actinopteri > Anabantiformes > Helostomatidae > Helostoma > Helostoma temminkii. The sequence continues at coordinate 68,869 of OMLM01014296.1, read as the reverse complement.
CTCTCTTGGGTTGTTGACACATTCACAGCATTTCTGTGGACACTATGGCTTAGATTAATGAAAATCTCCACAGAATTGGTGAATTGATAAATGCAAAACACCTTGCACTGCTTTTCACAGTATTTATTCCTAATGTTGAAGTTGACTTTATGTCTTATTTTTGTGGAACATTTTTTAGTTGATGGAAAGACTTTTTTTTGTTTTGTCCATTTTTCATTTTATATATTTTATTATGTTTGTGATTACCAAAGCAAAAATTTTGGCCATGGAATATAAATGAAAATATACAAATGATGTTAATCTGTTTCCACTTTCAGCTGAAACAAAGCAGGTTGTGATTTTATAATACACAGTGACAGAAACTAGTTACATAATGAATCAAAAATAGTCCATACAAGCTTTAAATAACCATGAGAGATGGATCTAAATGTATCACAGCACATTTTAAGTCATTGTCACTCAGTGACACTGTGATCTAAACTGTTAAAGACAGAATTGCATTTTTTTATTATCATCTCATCTGTGTTATCCAATGCTCCAATTAAAAAGAAGATAACAGCTGTTTCTATCTGTTAAGAAAGTTAAAGTGCGACTTAGTGTGGAGAGTGTGGAGATTTTGCACATTCAAGAATTAGTTTGTTTTTATCTTTTTTTTTATGCGTTTGTTGCATTTGCACTTTAAATGTGAAGGTGCTAACAGTGTCAACTGTGACTGTGATCAGGCTGAAGACGGCTCGGGACGCAGCATCTCGTAGTGGCTATGCTCTGGCTCTGGGAGCGCTGTACCGCTACACTGGAGGAATGGGCTCACCTCAACACCTCTCCACCTGCCTGGGAGTCCTGTTCACTTTGAGCCAGGACACCACCTCACCCGAGGTCCAGGTACACACACATTTGTTCTGGATACACTCACCGCATTTGTTAACTATAGTTAATTTTCACCCAAAACATTAACATGATCTGTTTCATGTGCTGTTTAAGGGAAACATTTGTTTTAAGGAAATATACAGTACTGTGCGAAGGTAATTTCTTATAATAAATCTATGAACACAAATATTATGAAAAAACTGTGTCGGGGAGATTGGCTCCACAATGGAAGAGAACCTGGTGGCACCAGAAGGAAAGACCCTCTCCAACACCTCCTGTACAAAAGCCGAAACTCCATTATGGAGCACTGAAATGGAAGAACCATAACCATAACCGTTCTTGACACCACTGCTCCTCTTGTAAGAGTATAAACCTCTCATGGAGCGTTGCAACCACATTTGGGGAAAGGCCCTTGGCTATCAGCTTGGACCTCTCAAAAGGTAAGCACATAGACTCTACAGTTCATGACATGGGTGGACCCCCACTATTGGAGAACTCTGATGCACCAGCCTGGGATCCGTCCAAGGCCAAAGAGCTGGACGGAGTCACCATATATTTGCTCATAACTAATGGTGGACTCTTACTTTTGCACAGTACTGTAGCTGGTACGTCTATATTTTTAGGCTTCTCTGACATAAATGTAAAATAATCTTAACGCTTACTCTTATTTGTCTCTGCTGGATCCAGACCTGGTCTCTCCACAGTCTGTCTCTTGTGGTCGACCTCTCCAGCAGCCTTTATCGTGTCCATGCTGAGCCGTCCTTTGCTCTGGTGCTACGACTGCTGCTGTCAGCTCCACCCACTCACCCTGAGGTCCACTACAGCCTGGGACGCTGCCTTCATGCCCTCATCACCTGCCTGGGTCCTGACCTGCAGGGTAAGGCCATAACACACACAAGGACACAGGAATAGTTAATATCAGAAAGTCTCAGAGTGAACGTTTATATGTGGTGTTTGTCAGGTGAAGGGGCAGCTATGTCTGGTCTGCGCTCTAGCTGTCTGGTGGGATGTGGAGTGATGCAGGCCAGTCCTGACTGTCTGGTCCAGGCCAGAGCCATCTCCTGCTTGCAGCAACTGCACATGTTCTCCCCTCCACATGTCAACTTGGCCAACCTTGTGCCTGCCCTTTGTGTGAGTACACCTGAGGACCTGAAACACACTTACCGACTGTGAGAAACTTAATTTGTGTTCAGGTGGTAGCTGTGTGTTTGTGTTTTGACCTTGTTTTGTGTCTTACAGGAGATCTTGATGGATTATTCCATGTTGGTAGGTCAGGTCTCTCAGACCTGATTTTTATTTTTTTTTAGCTTCTCTCATCCTGTTTTCTGTTGAACCGTCAGCAGTTTTCTGTTGTTGTAGCGCTTCTGTCACTGAAAAAACGTTTTAATGCACAAGTCTGCTGGCGAAGACATCTACTAACACAGTTTCTGTTGGTTATGAAGCTTTGTAATAGTTTGTGTTGCACAAAATTTTTCTGATATGTTATTAAGTTGTGTTTGTTGCTTGATTTTATTTTTGACGTTTTCACATTGTGTGCTTTGCAGACTGACAGTTAACTCAATGACACGGATGCGGCTTCTGTTGTACAGCTGCACTTAAAACACCATGTCTTGTTTTCTTCTCTATTCTTGTCTCATGTTTCTTTCTCTTCTTTCTGTTTCCTCTTGTTTTGTCAAATTTATCCTCTCCTCTCATCCTCTCTTGTTTTCTCTTAACATCCAACATTCATTTACTAAAGTTATTTGGTGTTTTCTCCAGAAAAAACATCCGTAAAACATATTCAGATTTAATTGTTTTTGAGTTTAAATTCAACACCAGGTTTTCTGACTTGAGGTTAATGGATATATGTTATTGGTATTTATGTTATTGACCTGTTATTATTTTAATTTCAGGCTTTTCTTCAAACTAGATAATAAATATGTTAAATGCAGTTGCTGAGTCTGGAGGAAACACTGTGTAGCTGCATGCTTCCACTGATAAACCTTCAGCCTCGATGACTACAGTGCTCCAGGTGTTAACTCCTTGTGTTTGTGTTTCAGGCACACCTGTGCAGTTCTTACCTCTGTCTGCGGAGGGCAGCGGTGGCGTGTCTACGGCAGCTTGTCCAGCGGGAGGCGCTGGAGGTCTCTGAACACGCTGTGACTCTGGTCAAAGAGTTGCCAAGGCGAGACAACACACAGCTCGGTGAGACACACAGACTTGAGAGCAGGACACTGGATTAAACAGTTTAAAGATCCCATCAGACACGTGCAAGGATATGTAAAAATACTCTGCTTGATTATACATTTATTCTTTTTCTTTTAACTACAAGTCAAAGCAGCATATTCTCATTAGCGCTATAACATTTTCAAATATACATGTTAATATGTAACTATTAATGCTTAAAGTGCTAAATTAATGCTGGATGAACATAAAGGAAAATATAAAATATTAAGTCATATTTAACATATCATTATTGCTTTTATTATTGTTGTTGTTGTTGTTGATATTAATATTGATGATGTTATGTCTCTGTCCAGATGTCACCATAAAGGAAGTGGGTCTGGAAGGAGCTCTATTCACTCTGTTGGACCGGGAGTCGGATACAGATCTGAGGAAAGACATCCAAGAGACTCTGGTCCACATGATGACGTCCAGCGCTACCAGCGGGAAACTGGGGCACTGGCTCAAACTCTGCAAGGACGTCCTGTCTGCAACCACAGGTGGGTTCAATCACCTGACACAAAGAATATACACTTTGTGGTAAGTTTGCTCAGAACAGATCCATTGTGCAGGTCTATGAAGGTTAAAACACTTCTCATAGTTATTCCGCAGTACACCATATAGTACATGTTTTTTTATTTGGAGAAGTTTATGGGGGACATATGCAGGTGAGATGAAGGTCCTAAGTTAGTGTTTAAAGCTCCAGGAAAGCCAAAAGGTGGACTTTGAGTTCCTATTGTCAAGAATGCTCACTTTCCCTTAGATTGTCGGGCTCCAGCGGAGGCGAGTCAGGAGGACGAGGATGTGGATCCCAGCAGGGATGATGATTCTTCTGCTTTCAGAGCTCGGTCAGATTCTGGCGGGCCTTTCACAGCCCTGCGCTGGGCTACTCGCCGCTTCGCAATGGAGTGTGTGTGTCGCATCATAGCTCAGTGTGAGACCGCAGACCCGGCTCATTTCGACATGGCTCTGGCTCAGGAGCGACGCTTGCAGGAGTCCACAGGTAAGACCCTCACAATGACGTGGTTTACTTTGTGTTTGTAGACCAGACAAACATCTTTGACCCCTCATCTGTCTCTCCCCAGACTTTTTAGTCCTCCATCTTGGTGACCTAGTCCGCATGGCATTTATGGCAGCTACAGATCACAATGACCAGCTGAGACTGGCAGGTCTTCAGACCCTGCTGGTTATCATCAAACAGTTCTCATCCATTCCTGAGCCAGAGTTCCCGGGTCATGTGATCCTGGAGCAGTACCAGGCTAACGTAAGGATAACTCAGTGAATAATGTTAAGAATTATAGATGAAAAAGCAATATACCAAGAAAACAGATAAAAATACAACTGAATACAGAAGGATTTCATTATATATAGTAAAAAGGGTTTTAGATACTATGTTTTGTCTCACTAACAGTGATAAACCCAAAGTTTACTGTGGTCTAAAACAGAAAGGCAGAAAATTAACTGTGGAATGACATATGACAAAGGCATGAAAAAGGTGGCAATTAGTTTTCCGATGACTGAGTAACCAGTTAATCTAGTAATAAAAAGCTAATAGCTTTCCTGCAATCAGAATAAGCTGTACTTTAAATCAGATCATAGAAGGTGAGCTTCTGTGTATATATGTGGTTTTGCAGGTTGGAGCTGCTCTCAGACCAGCCTTCACTGCTGATGCTCCTCCTGATGTCACTGCCAAGGCCTGCCAGGTGACCAGTCAATAATAATTTTAATATCTGGAACACTGAAACATGTCACCTGCTGTGACCTTTTATCCGCATCCTCTCCTCTACAGGTATGCAGTGCCTGGATTGCTAGTGATGTTGTCAGTGACCTCCGTGACCTGCGCCGTGTCCACCAACTCCTGGCCTCCTCTTTGGCCAAAGTCCAGACAGGGAGAGACACGTCCAGCCAGCTGTATAATGAGGCCACTGCCACCATGGAAACACTGGCCGTCCTGAAGGCCTGGGCAGAGGTGGGTTTTAGTGTTTCATTCTTGTGTCTCATACATTTTCATTTAGTCATTTGGCAGATGCTTTTATCCAAAGTGACTTAAACGTGACTAACTTTGGGGGTTAAAAAACTGGTCCCTAACGCCCCCAGAATGTGTCTGTAAATTTTCATGCTAACAAACTGCAGAAACTGGTGTTGATCTGCGCTCCCTCTTCCCCTCCTGTTTGCTGATGTACCTCTGACCCCACGTGGGGTTACGCAAAGTGCATGTCTATCTTCAAATGGTCAAACTTATACAAACTGCCAAGAACATCGAAAACACAGTAGTATTGACCTTCAGTGGTTTGATTTGGACACATCCTCTAGTCAACCCTAGACAGTTCTGTTGTGAATCTAGTGAAACCTCGGCTTCCACACACCCATAGTCACTCAGATGTGCACGCACACACACACACACACATAGGTCTGTGCTAACTCAGTAAAAAAAAAAACAGCCAAAATACTTCAGGCTTCAAAATTTGAAGTAAACCCAGGTTTAGGTAACAGACAATCAGAAGAGTCCACCTCAGAAGGTTCTCACTGGTATAGGCAGTAAAGCAACATCTCTGTGCGACAATGGCTCAGTGAGGACTCGTCCAGGAAAAACAAATAAATCTGCTGTTTCTTCAGATCATCGTCATAGGATAGGAATGAGTCTTCTGTGTTCACCCATGCATTCAACACTTGTCCAACAGCTTGCTGTTAGTACAGTTTTCTGCTGTTTTGAGATTTGTACCAACTACCAAATTTCTAGTATCGTGACATTCCTAAAGCAAAGTATTTAACTGTGCAAACACTGTTGTCAAGGCAAATATTTGTTGAAGATCCCTTTAGCATAAGATGCCATGAACCACGGTGGATTTCACACTGACTGACAATCCTTGGTTGTCTCACTTTCCTTTTCTCCCCCTTCCATCAATAAAAAGGGTTAATGCCTAAAATAATTATTAAGAATTATCAGTTCAGATAAAAATCTGGTTGTCAATGCTGATTTAAGTCAATGTTTAATCTCTGTCCTCTTGTCTTTTAGGTTTACATTGTAGCTGTTCAGAGGAGCAGACAGAAGCAAAGAGCTGGTAGGTCAGCTGACCTATCAGTGTCCTCTCTGACCAATGACAGCTCCGGGTCTGAGTCGGGAGGGGCAGGCCTCCTGAAGCTGGTCCAATCAGACCTGTCGACGCTGAGCCGTCTGTGGTTGGCGACGCTGCAGGATTACGCCCTTCTGACCCTCCCACATGACTATGCATCACAGCTGCCTGCAACAGGTATGTCACAGAGAGGAGTAGGGGTAGGTTTTTTCTGATTGATCCTTTTCAGCCTATTTAATCTCATGAAAAAAAGGTTAACTTTCCAGCAACTTGAAAACATTTTTTAATATATTTAGCGATTTTTAAAGTGATTCCCTGGAAGAAAAGTTGCAGGTGCAGCAATATGAAAGAATCACATTGCATTTAGTGAAAAATGGCTACATTAAACCTTTTTAAGTAAACTCAAAAAAGCTCCCTTTCAATTGGGCCAGCATAATGAAATGTAATCAAAAGTAGTAATGATTTATTTTATTGTTATTTTTTGGGCTCATGCTTTAAAAAAGTAATTTTTGCTCATCCTTCTCCTCCAGGAGGTTCCTTTTACACAGCAGAGACTGTGAACCAAGCCAGAGCTTATTACTCCTCCTCCTGGGCTCCCATCCTCCATGCCACCTCCCTCTGGCTCCACAGTACAGGTCAGTCCTCCTCTTACCTTTATACCTCCCTTGTTCTTTATTCTTCTGCTTGATGTAAATTAAAGACATATGCCGTTGTTAAAAAGCTGTCACTGTATGTTTCAGGTTTTGTAATATCGGACGACACACCTGCCAACCTATCCAGACCAGCCACACCAACCTCCCTGGGGCAAACCAACTCCGTAAGTGGACGCAAGAGTCCAGAGGACATCAACAGTGATAGACTGCACCTTATACTGGGTAGGAAACTGGTTTTAATACAACACCCAGCAAACAGTAAATGGTTGAAACACATTTTACCTTGCTCACATTAAATAATAATTTTTTGTATTGACTCTGGTTTGTTGTGTTGGTTGTGTGTTCATGTGTTCAGGGATCAGTGTGGAGTTTCTGTGTTCCCCGCACTCAGAGGACCAGATGGAGAACATAATTTCCTGTCTGAGAGCCCTTCAGGCATTGCTGGATGTCTCCTGGCCCCGAGCTAAGATTGGAAATGACCAGGTTAGACATAGCTGGTCCTGAATCCAAGACAGAACTTTGACTAAAATCTACAGAATATTTTAGACAATAATTTAGATCAGGGTCCAGGCTAGAATTCAAATAAAAGTGTACAGAGTACAACTCAGAAATCAGACAAGACTTTAACCCATATCCAGACCAGATCCAATTAGAATTTAGAGTTAGAGTTTCCAAATCTGGCTTTGTACTAATCTGATTTTACACCAGCATGAAGCCTAGAATCAGTTCCAGAGGTTTAAAATTTAGCCAAGAATCTAGACTTGGTTCTAGAAAGAATCCAGGCTGGAAATCAAGTCTGATATCCAAACCAGACTAAAATTCAAAACAGCAGTCTAGACCAGATTTCATGCTAGAATTGTGGCTGATTTCAGACTACGCTCAAGTCTTAAACCTAGGCACAGTTCTTCACTGAAGAACCAAAGTTTAGGCTGAAATCCAGACCAGACCAGATTCCCAAACAAATTTCAGACCAGAATGGAGATCAGATTTCAGTCAGTCTGAACACCTCTTTTTGACTTCTTTGTATTCAAAATATTTTGTTAAGTAAATAACAAAAATCATATTAAAATATAATAAAGTTTTAATAAGATAGACCTTGGCTTTGTATGTCTTCAGGCTCTGAGTGTGGAGCTGCTCAGCGTCCTCCACAGACTGATGGTGACCAGGGAGTCGGCATCTGTTCATCTTGCTGTGTTGGATTTACTGCAACAGATTGTGACCGCAGCTCAGGAGCACATCAAGGAGAAACGCCACAGTGCAGAAGGTAAACACATACTCAGACAAAGAAACAGCTTCTTCTACTACTTTCCCGCTGTTCCCGTCAGGGGAAATTCATGTTCTCTTTAAGTACATCTATATCTCTCCTCTTTGATCTTCCCTTTGAAGAAATAGCTGATTTACATATTTAAAAATACATTTGTGAAAGAGAAATGTATTAATGTATACACAGGCAGAAATGTGAACATAATCCAGATTAGAATGTTGACCAGAATTCAGACCAGGATCTGGGCTAGATTAGACCACAATTAACATTTATAAATGTAACCAAATTACGATCCAGATTATATTCTAGAAGTGAATTTAGACCCAGATTCCAGAAGAAAATATGGAGTCTCTACACCATAGAACTCAGATCAAAGTTTAAAAAAGAAACACAGCAGGATAGAGTTCACATCCTGACACAATTCCAGACCAGAATCAAGGCTAGAACCCAGACCTGATCGTAGACAAAAATTCAGGCAGGAATCTAGACCATGCTAGATTCTCACACATCCAGACAGTGATTCAAATCAGACAGGAGGCAAAAGCTGGGACAACATCTAAGGCAGATTATGAACTAGAAACAAGACCAGAGTTTCTACAGCAATTTATACCAGTTCTGTGCTTTAAACTTTATAGTTTCATAGTGGGAATTTTACACCCCTATACTGTGTAATGAATACATTATATATTTACTATGTGTACACCCCAATTAAGTCTTGTAAAGTCGACTAAAATGCTAATAAGGAGCGATTTTATTCACTACAGACTGTTAAATAAAGAGCATTAATCCATTATCTAAACTGCTCATCACGTTAAGAGTCGCACATAGCTGGATCCTATCAGAGTTGTCATTGGACGAGAGGCAGAGTACATCCTGAAAATGATCTAAACAGAATAATTGACCAGTTCCAGACAAGGCGATAGTAAAAGAAAAAAAGATGTTTTTTTTGGTTGAGCCTGAGTGTTGTGGTTAAGGAGTTTGTTTCTCCACAGTTGACGATGGAGCGGCTGAAAAGGAGACGCTGCCAGAGTTTGGAGAGGGGCGAGACACTGGCGGATTGATTCCCGGGCGCTCACTGGTGTTTGGAGCCCTGGAGCTCTGCCTTTGTGTACTGGTCCGGAAACTTCCACACCTCAGTCCCAAACTGGCTGGAACCAGTACTACAGGTATGAGTGCAAGGAAAAAGAATGAGGAGTTAGTAGATGAGTTAAATAAACAAGAAAAGAAATGAGCATCAGTTGGTAAAGTCTGATGTAATTTGAAAAAGGAAGGACAGGACAATATTAGGACAATTGGAGGACAACAGGAAGGTTGTGAGTTGGTGTTTGGCCTGTGGTGATCAGCACAACTCTCAAGGAAATGGATGTAAATCAATTCATTGTTCTAAGTGGTAGTGTGTGTTTCTGTGTGTGTGTTTAGGTCATGGAGGTTCAGTCTGGAGTCTGAGCGACAGTGACTGTCGTCTGGTGGCATCAGCTCTGTGTGTCCTGTCTGAGTTGCCGTCCATCTGCTCCCCTGAAGGTGATGTTGCACTGCAGTCATAAATATGAACAGCAGAGTAGGAAAAAGCAATTGGCTATAATCTGCTTTTACATACGCACTCCATTACACGCAGTTGCACTTTCACACCCGAACATACTCCATTTGAAATGCATTCTCACTTCAGGGTAAACAGTCCGTTTTATTTCGGTCAGGGAGGGTCTCAGTGTAGAGTGTGCAGTGTGCATATCTTCTGCTATCTGGAAACTACAATTACGCATTGCGGTGTAACTATAAAACAAATAGAAAGCAATTTATTCACTGTTGAGTGCTAAAAATACTATAATCAGTATTACTGAACAATTTCAAAGTCAAGTTTGCTGGCGAATATGGTTCAAGATAACATTAATGCACCCTTCAGACATCCAGTAATCCTGTCACATACAGCAGCATTTCTTCAGGTGATAGTTAAATGATGCACTGGTTGATGTGGCGAACTAGTCTAGCCAATTAAACAACCTACTATGTCTGTATTCAGTGTAATCAGTATCTTACTGTCTGGTTGGTGGGTTTCATGGTTGTCTATCCTCTTACAGGCAGCGTGTCCATCCTCCCCACTGTCCTCTACCTGCTGCTTGGAGTCATCAGAGAGCTGGTCCACCAGCCTAGCACACATGCTGGTAATACACACATTGAGTTCAATTGTCTCTGTAGTAGATTTTATGTTTGTATCAATGTTGAGTTCACAGTATGAAAGCAATTAGCCAAAATTAATAATTGTACATTTAAACTTAAAAAAAAACCAATAAAATAGGTCAACACACATACCTCTAGATATTTTTGTCCGTTTTGATTTATTTTGGGTCATTGTTCTATTTATTTATATTAATTTATTGAAACTGCTGCTGTACTGCACATTTATACCTTCTCCAGGTGCCCCAGCAGCGGCTGGTGGAGCAGGTCTGGGTGTGGTGGTCCAGGCAGCTCTTCAGGCTCTAAAGTCCATCCTGACATCTCCAATGAGCCGTCAGGAGAAAAGCAGAGGGTCCTGGAACCTGCTGCTGAGATCTGCTCTAAATACACTGTTAGGATTATGGAACACTGGTATGCAGAAATGTTAGAAATATTAATGCAATGTAACATTCATGATTATTTATATTATTATTTAATATTTGAACTTGGAAAATGTAATTATCGATTGTGGTACCAGTGCAAATCTAGACTTTACACAAAGTAAATGTCTATGAGTCAGTCTTTCTAGTCAGTCTTTTTACTATATATACATGTGTGGGTGTGTGCTTTCAGGAGACTCTGGAAGTGTTGTGGATCAGATCAGCCTCCTCACAGCTCTGACCGTGTTCCTGCTGTCGGCTGGCCCAGACGTCTGTATTGTAGAGTCCCTACACATGCTCTGTCTGCAGCGCTTTACCACCAGCATGGATTCCAAAGACCCGCTGGTCAGTACCAAAACAAAAGAGAGATTTATGATTATTTAGATACACTGCTGTAGCATAGCAGTAGCAGAATTAGTCTGTTCATCCTGGAAACAGGATCCCTCCTTTAGTTTAAAGTTTTTTGTTATCCGATTTGAGGGTCTAAGGACAAAGGGTGTGGTTATGAAGTGTTTTTTATTGTTATGGATTTGATCTTACAATATTGGTCTATTTGATTGAATGTTAACGAGAAGCACCACGTAAGAAAGGTGCTTTATAAATCTGACTGCTCTTCCACATAAATACAATATGCAATACCTCAGTGACAAAAAACTCACATAACATTTAAGATCCACACTTGCTATCGACCACAAAGACAAAACCAACAGGAAAAACAACGGGATAACTCAAAACCTGACAGAGCTATACATCCATATCACATCTTAGAACAAAACAATTGTGTTAACAGATGCAGTATTTAACTTCTGTTGAACCTTTACCTTCTGAAATCAAGAAATCTGGTAAGAATGTAGGGAGATTTTTATTCAGGGCCCTGCAAGTAAGTAGTACGTACTGATGAGGAAGGTTAGACAGCAATCAACTATAACTTTAATTAATTCACTCTGCTGTCCAGTTGGTGGCAATTGTGCATATGAATTATCTTTGGAGACGTAGCAGCCTACATACCTGTAACCATAGGCTGAAGCTGGCGTTGTTGGAAAATTTGAAAGAATGTAGGAGGCAAATGTTCATGTTGTATGACTGCGTGTTGTATGACAGTAAAATATAGTATAATCAGCACGTTCACTATCAGGAAATTAAAGAAAAAATTTATTGATATAAGGGACAAGGTTATTTCTACTTTAAGAGGTGGGATGGTTTTATATGCTATCAATAATATTAAAAATCCTCCTTCTGTTCCAGGTTGTGAGTCGATGTTATCAGCTGTTGACATCAGTGTTTCAGGCTCAGGCTGCTGTGGCCGTCCCATACATCCAGGCCCTTGGACCATCGTTGGTCAGATTCCTCCAGGTACTAAACGAGAAACACCTAAAACTACATAGGTGTCTGAATGTTTATTTATCTCAGGAGTCTGGAGGAACCTGAGCACCAGTTAGTGCTTCTATTTTTGACAGAAATAAACTTCTGCCTTTAGCAGAATTGAAAGCAAAATATTACACACATCATTTAACTAAGAATACAAAAGTATATTTGGGAATATTCTGGTGGTTCCGTCATAAAACAAAAAAAACACTGCAAAGCTCTTTAGCTCTGTGGTCCCACAATGGAGGAATGAGCTACCAAACTCTGCACGGTCAGAAACCTCACTCCCAATATTCAAGAAACTGCTGGAGACAGAACTTTTCCGTAACTTTCTATGCACTTAAAATGCACTTTCCACAAAAAAGTTAAAAAAAAATAAAAAATTCCTGCACTCACGTCTCATGAAATTGACACACTTCCCTGATAGTACTTCGCTTTACAGTTTTTTCTCCCTGACTTAGATTTTTGCTTGCTTTATACCTCACTCGTAAGTCGCTTTGGATAAAAGCGTCTGCCAAATGACTAAATGTAAATGTACTTACTGCAAATCAAACGGACCATTTCTCCAAGTAAGAATGCATTCTTACCTGGGCTTTCTCCTGCTGTGTGCTGATTGTATGAATGCACAAGTCCATTCAATGTCCGGACCTGATAGTCCCATGATGGTCCAGAGTGCATATGTGAAAAAGGCTCCAGTGAAATTTTTTGTGTGTGTGTGTTGTGTGTGTCAAAGAAAGAGACATGATTTAGCAAGGAAAATATTCAGATATACATTTATAATTATGTATGTCTCTATAGCTGTCATTCAATCAGTTTCAGATTTATATATTGGTCAAATGACATATTTGCTTTTCATCATCAGAAGGTTGAGAGGAGTCGCCCACAGAGTCCAGAGGAATTACTCGGAGTTCTGGAGGGAGTACGAGCGATGGAGGCTCTGATCCAGGCTGCAGATGAGTCACAGCGTGAGTAGAGGCAGGAGCAGATTATACAGTAGACAACTGAGTTTACTTGAAAAAAAATATGAGCTCAGTCCTGTTTATGATTGAATTTTGGAAATTCTCTCAACACCTGTTCTTGTTTGCTGTGGAACAATACCTGTGGCAACCTGAGATTCTTAGCTTGTGTGTACTTAAACAACAGCACCTTCTCCAAACCTTATTATCACCACCACACATCTGTGGTGTTGAAACGGTCAACCTTTAAATGTTATTACATGAAACTACTGGTCGGTGAAGGTGATTCAACAAGTGGTTCAGTGATTAATTTAATGATTTATGCAGGACGGAGGATCCACAAATCATTAGTGTGGCACAAGACATGGTTGTTGGGTTCTGGAAAATATTGCATCCTTCTTCTCGACACAGCATTTAAGATGCAGAAATTACATTGTTACATAAAATCAAAAGAATTTGAGCTGATGCTAAAAGAGAAGACAGGTAAAATGTTTTTTATGTTAACAGACAACATGTTAACAGTTGGTGTTATTTTACATATCGGTACAGTGAGTTTTTCGCCTTCGTACTGTTTGATTTGGCAAGGTAAAATCAGTAAAATCATTACTGAGCAGCAGTTTATCTGTCTCACATTTATAGCACACTTATCTTACAGAAAGCTAAATCTGTTACATCAAATCCAGATTTTATATTTTAAATATGTATACTACATGTAGTGTTCAGGTGAGAAAGAGAATGACAGTAGGAGATAAATTGAAGAGTGACAGAAAGCAACATCATGTGGCATTTTTACTATTTACAGCAAGTTGTTACTAGATGTAGAGGTGTTAACACCCAGGGATACCAGACCCAGGCCTTCCCCTAGGCTTAAGGCTAAATGTATTAAATCACCTAATAAACCATATTTAAATGCATTTTTTTTAAATGTAGCTTCTACAAAATCTGAATATTAAATATATACTGAACAATAATACATTTTCCAGCATTCTGTAACCACTTGTCGCACTGTTCTCAGGCCTCCGAATGTGCATCTGAATTTACACGTGGATTACATGCAAATAAATTCATCGCCTGTCTAATTCTTTCCTTCAGGTCCTCAGCTGATGGCTATCTTCCTTCCCCTCCTCATTTCCTTCCTCCTTGATGAAAACGCCCTCAGCTCAGCCCCCACAGCATCCCGGTCTCTACACGAGGCAGCACTCAAAAACCTGATGCGTCTCGGCCCCCAGCACTCAGCCGTGTTCAGGTAAAACTTTATCAGCTTTAAATTATGTTTTTCTGACAAAACATTCAAAATAACATTTAGATACTTAATTTTTATTGACAATATTTAAAATATTGACAGATATTATGAATTACAGTTTATAATCATATAAACTTCTGGTCTTAGGTCTCTAGTTGCATCTTCTCCTCACCTGAAATCTCGCCTGGAAGCTGCCATCAAAGGAAACCAGGAGAGTCTGAACGCTAAAGCTAGCAGCGCTAACCCTGCCACACGCAGCACCAATAAATCCTCCCCCAGCATCACGCTGAAAACCAACTTCCTGTGAGACAGTGACCACAGATCAATTTTTGGAAGTTACTGTCACCAACATATTGTGCTGTGTTCACTGTCCCCAGAATAAATAGTGTCTGAAAGTCTGACCAGTGACACGAAGCATGAAATTTAAGTCATTACAGGGACACTTGTTATGTTGTGGATTAATATGGCAGATAAAAGAAAACAACAACAGCATCATTTCACTCCTTTTTTTTTTTTTATTAAAACTGCTCAGATCTGTACTTAGTGTATTTTAGTTTTTTTGTTTGTTTGTTTGGTTTATCACCCGGAACACAACGCCAATGTTTGTTGTTGTTCATAAGAAATCTAGTACTAACCACCACTGGTTAGTACTAGTGTTTTTTACATTGGCTGCTAGTCCTGTTTTTGTGAAATCATCCCATCAGTGTTTGACTGACTCCTTCCAGGTTGCAGTTAGTTTTGGTTATTTTCAAGGAACATCAACTGTTCAAGGAACTGTATCAGCAGAGGCTGGATCTTGATGAACTAATCCAAATTTATATCCTGATGAATGTTAGAAACTCTCCTTGTTAGAACTTTTACAGGTACTTCAATAGCCAGGATATGAGGCGGCTGCAGAAGAGCACTTTCTGTTCAACAAAACCCACAACACTAATGTTTTCATTTTGATAATTTCTGTTTAATTTTACAACAGCAGAAATCATAAATGCTGTGTTTTTCAGTTGCTGATTGTTGTTCATAATTTTAACAGTTGTGGAACAATCTGTGCACCTTCAATTCATAGATGCATTGTTCTGATTATCACGCTAGATGTAAATGTGAGAATTTAATCTTTTGTTGGTTTTTTTTTTAGTCTGAGTATACTCTCTGTGGTCCTTAAACTCCACCCTCCTGATCTAGTCTGGCACTTCAAGTGCAATTAAACAAGCATCCTCTCTGTCTGATCTGTCAATGATAGAGAACATACAATCACTTAAGACTTATATTTTTATATTATTATTATGGACGACAAACTGATAGATTTAATTCATTAAAACAGATTCAAGTTATGTTTTAGATTAATAATAAATGGAGGTTAAAGTGACATATCTCTCTGTGACCCCTAAAATGAATGTTTAACAGTTGTTTACTTTTTTTGGTGAAATGTTAATTTGTAGGCTTTAGTTTTGTCTGACAAATCACATTAAAAGACAAGCTGGAGACTTCGTTATTGTAGCCCTTAAAGGGAAAATTCAACTTTAGTCATCAGCACTTTAGTTTAATAACACTACAGCGACGTTAAATCAATGTTTCATCAGTTTGAGTCGTAGATGGTGGGTTTAAAGAATAAAGTCTGTGGGATTAAAATTAATTTCTACTATCTAAATGTGAATGCTCATATCGGTGAGAAGAGTAACATTTATTTACTCTGCTTATGACATCTAAAACATGAACACTAAACAGTTCCTGTACAAATGTGCACTCACCTGACCATCTGCTCTGTGATTTGTACAGGTGTGAACAGAACGAATGGGTTAACATATTCCTTTCTAACAGCAGTGAGTGAATAAAAATGTTTTTTCTTCAAAGTCAGCCTCCAGTTTCTTTTTAACGTAATAAATTAGATGCTTATTCACTGAAAAATTATTAATGGTCTTATTTTATTAATTCACAAGGTCGGAACAGGATGTAAACAGCGCAGGAGTTAAAATGATGCATCACATGTTAACTTATAGGTGTACACAAAAGTCAATTCAGACAATTTGTCTTCAACATTAGTTTGCTCAGTAAGCATGTAGAGATAAAAGGCATAATACATAGAGTTGTATAAAAATTTCTGATGGTTTTAGAGTCAAATAACAAAACTAAGGCAGAGCTAAGATATCTTTTGTTTAAAAAAATAAAACAACTGAATGTACATTCAGCATTTATGAACTCTTTTTGTTAGTTGGTGTGGAAGACACACCGAAATGTATTTTGGATAACGTATGTAAACAGTATATTCTGTATATCTGGACCATACAGGCCACTCAACAGGTTAAATTCACCAACTTTTCCCTTAAAGAATTAAACAAATATAATCACCCTCTTTATCCCTAACCACTCTGTTCCACTGTCACAGAGACCTTCACTGGTGAAACCTTCACTGGGATGTTATCTGCAGTGGTAATAAATGGAAACAGTTTCTCAGTGAATGTGTGTAAGAAGGTGTGTATGTGTGTGTTACTATCAGGATCAGACAATGATAGTTCTCCTCTGTTCCAGTCCAGATTTACTCTGATCCTTTGCAGCTTCTTCTGCACTGGAAGATCAGTCTGTGGCGCCGGTGGTGACCATGTTGAGTATTTACCGTCACAAAATCTTATTCTCCATAATCCAGACTGTATTTCTTTCTTCCTCTGAACAGACTCTGCCGACACACCCAGTCCCCAGTCTGTATTGTCTCCAACCTCGACATCCCAGCTGTGAGTCCCTGAGTTAAAACCCTCAGAGCCCAGCATAGACGAGTAATAATCAAACCTCTCTGGATTGTCAGGAAGCTGCTGATTCTCTCCTCGGCTCACATTGGTCAAATCTTCAGACAGGATCAGGTCTGGATGAGCAGTGTTTGGATCCAGAATCACAGGAGTGTAGGAGACCACGTCCTTCATTTTGTTCCAGATGTTGAAGGTCAGATTTCCCAGGTGTTTGGCCTGGTCTATCAGAACTCCTGAGGGAAGCTGTGGATCTTCCAGCTGGGGACGCTGCTGGACTCTTTCCACTGCAGCCTTGTAGTTATGCAAAAATAAGACATCCTCAGCTCTCAGCTGCTCCTCTGTGGCTCTGACTGTGTCAGAAAGAGCTGCTATCTCTCTGCTCAGAGCCTCCACCCTCTCCTTCATCATCTGACTCTTCTGCTCCTCTTCTTTCCTCAGCACAGCCAGCCTGGCCTCCTCTTCCTCTTCTAGAAACTGGTGAAGCTTCTTAAACTGCTCCTTAATCTGTATCTCTGTGTCTTGGGCCTGGACCTTAATGTGTTCTGCTGTTTGATCAAACTTCACTTTAACTTCTTCAAAAACCTTTAACTTCTCCTTTAAGGGCCCCAGAGTTTCCTGAAGTTCCTTCTTGCGATATCCTGCAGATTCATCGATGGGGCTGAATCTGTGATTGGTGTGTTTTTCTGAATCTCTGCAGATGAGACACACTGGCTGCTGATGGTCCAGACAGAAGAGTTCAAGCCTCTCATAGTGCAGACTGCAGAGACCTTCTGAAGCTCTCTGATCTCTCTCCTGTAAGAAAGCCTCACACTGGTTCTTCAGCATCAGGTTACAAGGTGGATCTATCATTGAAGACCTTCTCCTACAAACTGGACACTCTTGGGTTTGTATCTCCTTCCACCATCCCTTCAGACATTCTTTACAAAAACTGTGGCTACATGACAGAAGAACAGGATCTCTGAAGACCTCGTAACAGAGCGGACATGAGAGATCCTTCTCTGATCTGGAAGCCATTTAGTCTCTGAGTGAAACTGAAAACACAACAGACACAAATTACATTTCTAATGACCAGTGGTGCAAAGTAACAAAAGAATTTATTCAAATACTGACTTAAGTAAAAATCTGAGGTACTAGTAGTAGTACTACTAGTCTTGACTAGGAACTGCGAGTGATCACGCCAAACTGAGAATGAGCATGTAAGGTCAGGGCTGCACTTTTTCAAATCTACAAAAAACTGGTCCACTATGTATGCTGGAGTTGTATGTTTCCAGTGTGATGTTGCTGACGTTACTAATCTGCCATGTGTTTTGTCTGTTGCTTGTTGTTGACCAACCACTTGTGTCTCTGGGCCTGGTTTATAAATATGCGTTAGATCAAATCTCCACCACAACCTTCAGGCTGGATAACACTCTTAGGTCCGTGTCATCCAAACTAGTGGTATTAATGGAGTTAAAAGTCCCCTGGAAAGCCATTGAAAGAGATTTTGTGAAGTACATGGGATTAGTCGCAGACTCTCAACAGGAACCATGGAAAGTGTCTCCATTACCCCCTTTCAACCAACAAGAACTTTGAAAATCTTCCTTAATAAACTTTAAAACATGATTGACATTAGTGATAGGACTTAGGCTCTGTGAACATAAGATATTCAGTAATAATACATGTTTTTCTGACATTTCTTCTTGGATCAGAGAGACGCGTCTCCAACTCAGTCTCTCCGAGACAGAACTCCTGGTCTTTCCAGCCAAACCTTCCCTACAACATCAACATTAATTTAGGATCTTCATTGATAGTCCCAACAAGGCCTGCCAGAAACTTGGGTGGTCATCACCTCTGACAAACTAAGCATTTCTGATCACATCTCCTCCATCTGTTGGGCATGCAGATATGCCTTTTACAATATGAGAAAGACACGACCCTACATTTCAAAACATGCTTTTGTGGCGTTAGACATATCCTGCCTTAACTACTGTACCATCCTACTAACAGGACTTACAATATGTGTAACTACAGATGATCCAAAATGCTGCAGCACGTGTCATTTTTGATCAACCAAATGAAATAGTCACATGTCGCTCCATTGCTCATGTGACGACACTGGCTTCCAGTGGCTGCTCACATCTACAGCATAATGAACTAAACTGCACCTTTCTACCTTAACATGCTCATCTAGGCCCCTTTTGCTCACTACCCTCGGTAAAAGATCCCAAAAAAGTTCTTCAGCTCAGGTGTCCCACAATGGTGGAATAAGCCGCAAAAGTCTGTCCACTGAACAGAACTTTTACAAAACTTCCTATGCTCCTAAAATCTAAAAATATAAATGAATAAAATAAATATAGAAAACTGATTTGTACTATGTCACTATGTGTAAAACTCCTCTTGTTATAGCACTTTACCTTCAATGTTTGTTCACAGACTTAGTTTTTGCTTGTTTTTGTACCCAACTTCTAAGTCGCTTTGGATAAAAACATAAATGATTGAATGTAATGGTAGACCACTAAAGCACTACAGTCCCAGACCCGAGCAAGTGCTAGTGGTTTCTCTAAACCAGTCAGTGTGATACCTGCATAACAATAAAACTGATAGTGTCCACTTTCTCCAGCATCATGCTTTATGACAAAAAAAACAAGACACTAAGAGACACAGAGATATATATCGATAGCCTGATGTGGAAAAAAATCGGATTCCTTTTTCATCTGGATATACACTACTAATAATGAATGTGTCTTTGCTGACATTTGCCTGAATTTGAAAAAAAAGCGAATTTAAAATAATAAAATCCAGTCCAACACCACTTCAAAGTTTGACTTCAGCTATAAACATATAGTTCAATTGACACTATAAAATTCCTAAATATATAATTTAGAAACAATCTGAATATTCCCTTCCTCCTCTACTAACTTTACTGACATTTACTTTCACTTTTACGCATTGAAGCGGCAGTGTTGTAGTTTTCTATTTCTCTCCTGTAGCCGGACTCAGTCAGAGAATATTTTCTGGTCTGGTCGTCTGTTTTTGAGGGTGTATCTCTTTGCTGACTCTTCAGCCTGTAGTACGAGGGCGGTGCTGCACTTTCCGGAACTCATTACCCGGCTCTTTGTGCATGAGGTATCACCTTCCTACCTGAACACGCTTTTGCAGGTCTACAATCCTCCTCGTTCACTACGCTCGGCCGACGAATACCGCTTGGTGGTCCCGGTACCGGAAAAGATCCCAGACAAAGCTCTGCAGCTCAGCTGTCCCAGGATGGTGGAGTGGACTGCAAAACAGAACTCTTCCGAATCTTTCTCTTCCTCAAATCTTCTTCTACCTCTTGAACTTCCTGCAGACTAGACGCATCTAAGGCGTATTGTTTCCCTCCACTGGCCGGTTATAGATTTCACCACATCTATACCAAGTCCTGAAAAATTTATAACAGCCTTTTTTGATATCCAGTCAGAGCACCGTGACCCCAGTGTCAGTCTAGCCATCACAATACTATCTCCTCTGTTCATATGCAAGTTTAAATTGTGTTTTATAGTTTTATTGTTTTATAGTCAGTTGCAGTGAGAAGTAAAATCTGCCTTTACTACCATCCTCCTATATCTTTGTTATTCCCCTCATTTATTATGCCTTTAAGTTCAATTCATTCTGACCCTCCAGAGATTCTGTACTAAGTGGTCAGTGGGTGAACCCTGTTGTGAATATGCTTTACATGTACCTTCATGGAACCATATTATATACAGTCCAGATGACATTGATCCTTTCCTCTGGACAGACTCTGCGGACACACCCAGTCCCCAGTCTGTATTGTCTCCAACCTCAACATCCCAGCTGTGAGTCCCTGAGTTAAAACCCTCAGAACCCAGGACAGACCAGTATTTATCAAACCTCTCTGGATTGTCAGGAAGCTGCTGATTCTCTCCTCGGCTCACACGGGTCAGATCTTCAGACAGGATCAGGTCTGGATGAGCAGTGTTTGGATCCAGAACCACAGGAGTGTAGGAGACCACATCCTTCATCTTGTTCCAGATGTTGAAGGTCAGATTTCCCAGGTGTTTGGCCTGGTCTATCAGAACTCCTGTGGGGAGCTGTGGATCTTCCAGCTGGGGACGCTGCTGGACTCTTTCCACTGCAGCCTTGAAGTTATGCAGGAATAAGATGTCTTCAGCTTTCAGCTGCTCCTCTGTGACTCTGACTGTGTCACAAAGAGCTGCTATCTCTCTGCTCAGAGCCTCCACCTTCTCCTTCATGATCTGACTCTTCTGCTCCTCTTCTTTCCTCAGTGCAACCACCCTGGTCTCCTCTTCCTCTTCTAGAAACTGGTGAAGCTTCTTAAACTGCTCCTTAATCTGCATCTCTGTGTGTCGGGCATGAACCTTACTGTATTCTGCTGCTTGATCAAACTTCACTTTAACTTCTTCAAAAACCTTTAACTGCTCCTTTAATGGCTCCAGAGTTTCCTGCAGCTTCTGCTTGTGTTGTTGTGCAACTTCATCAATGGGTCTGAATCTGTGGTTGTTATGTTTTTCTGAATCTCTGCAAACGAGACACACTGGCTGCTGATGGTCCAGACAGAAGAGTTTGAGTTTTTCATAGTGCAGACTGCAGAGACCTTCTGAAGGTCTCTGACCTTTGTCTTGTAAGGACTCACACAGGTTCTTTAACTGCAGATTACAAAGTGGAGGATCCTTTGAAGATCTTCTCTTACAAACTGGACACTTTTGTGTTTGTGTCTCTGCCCAGTTTCTCTTCAAACAGTCCTTACAGAAACTGTGGCTACATGACAGAATAACAGGCTCCTCGAAGACCTCATAACAGATCGGACATGAGAGATCTATCTCTGATCTGGAAGCCATTTAATCTCTTAGTGAAGCTGAAAACACAACAGACACAAAGTACATTCAGTCCTCTACTAATTTCACCGACATTTACTTTCATTTTGAGTTGTCTCTTATGTCAAACTCACCTTCAGTGTGTAGAGTTCCAGCAGGTTGAAACAGCAGTGCTCTTCTGTAGCAGGCCTGGCTCAGAGGGAAAATGTTAGCTTGTTCTGAAGGTGAATAGTAACAAAGATCCTTTGCCTAAGTTGAGGACAGGTGAAGGGCATAAAAAAGATATTTCCTGATGGGTTGGATTTCATTTTATTGTCCAATAATATTCTTGCCAATCCCTTAAAAGTTACTGATTAACAGATGCTATCTAATTTTACCTTATAGATCACTGTATTATGCTGTCATTCAAAACATTTGTGGTGGATTCAGCTTGCTGAGACCACAAAACTCATAAAGGAATAGCATACAGGCAGAGAGGATGAAGCTTGGGGTTTAATGAATATTTTTTTTAACCAACATTCTGGTGGGACATTCAACAGAAAACAGACAACACAGGACAGGACAAACACTGTCATTGCATGCACTTAGTCCAAAAGGATGAACTGAGCCTATATTGAAGAAGAAAAGATCACGTATGAAAAAGAACTATACTGAAAGTTAATTCTTCAAGTATACTTAAGTAATGTTCAGGTATATTTTACAAGTATATTTCTTGGAGTAAGTATCCTAATAGCACTGTACTCGTAGTACACTCTTAAGTAACCTTTTTTTTTTATTTTATTGCCCCTGTTGGGACTACATTGGCCCAGTTTTAATTTTATAAAAGCATACATGAAATAAACTACAAATAAACTTTCATATATACTGCTAGTTTACTAGTAATGTTTACAGTGTACTTTCTAGATTATCAAAATATTATCTTAAAGTATACTTTGTTACTACGCAGAGTAACAAAGTGTAGATGAGGATAATCCATACTCACCATCTGCGAAGAAAAACTCAACAGTCTGGATCCTCGTCTCTGTATTCGCTCTTATTTATGTTTCTCTTAAAATGGCACATTTTTTCAGTTTAAACATTTAAGGTCCTGAAATTTTGTGTTTGTATTATTTGTATTTTCTACTGTGAATAAAATATGGGTTCATGAGATTTGCAAATCATTGCATTCTGGTTTACATGTCAATTTTAACAGGATATCCCAACTTTTTTGGAATTGAGAACTAGGAGACAGTTTTGTGATGCTGGAGTGTTAATTCTGCACATAGGTTTTGTTTAAAAAAGATGTTTTGTTCTTTTTTTAATTTCCATCAGTTTTCAGGGCTCTTTCTCTTTCTTGTGTAGCCAAAATTATTAAAAAGTATGAATTTTTTTCAAACAAGATTTGGATACAAATTAAAACCAAGAGAATCTTCAACATTTGAAAATCTTAAAAATAGAAACAAAAAGTAAATTGAAAAGGGAAATTAAATTTTTAAATTATAAAACAAAACTGCCGCTGAAAAATCAACTTTTTATAATTTAGTGCAGTTTCTCAGCAGGAGGCTTGAAACCTTGATGAGCTCTCACGATTGGATCAGTGATGATCATGTGATTAATCACTGACTTTAAATGTAAATAAAAACACAAAACTGTCTGTCGCATCCTTCAAGATATTTTTGGTCACATTAATATCAATTATCACTCACAGCTAAACTATACACAAACACAAACAAAATGTGAAACACACAATAAATAATCAGCTAATTAGATACTTGAAATATAAACAAAATTGTATCCAACAGTCTTGCAGTAAATCCACCTTGGAAGACAGAGGTAATAATTTAGCTTTCTGGTAGTTTTACACATAAAAAGATTAAATATAATGTATGCTGTAATTACAGAAAAATCTAAAACAAGTCAGTCATTGTGTGGACAACAGAGTATTATTAAAAAACTGACCATAACTGGGGATCGTCAAATTTAAAGAGTCAGTCAAACACTCCCTTAGCTGGACTGTAAAAACCAGCAAGAATGAGTACATTCATCCTCCAACTCTTTGTCTTGTCACATCTGTTAAACCTGCTGTATCTGTTCAAATAGCAGAAATAAGTTCCTATATTGTTATTGTTATTGTTATTGTCATTCTCTAACTTACCATATTCCCTTGATACTGAACAATAATTGAAACGACTGTTTGGATAACAATAAAAATACTGAATTAACCAAATATAAAAGAAAAAAAATCCACACACGAAATGCAAATTACAAAAGAAGAAAGAGGAAATTAAAAAGCAGAACTAAAACCATACTAAACCTGTCACAGAGACCTTTACTGGCAAAATCTTCACTGGGAGGTTATGCCATATTTCAAAGTATGCAAACATCCCGTCATTAAAACTGTGTGCAGAAATATGTATATGTGTGCTACTACCAAGATCAGAGAATGATAGTTTTCCTCTGTTCCAGTCCAGAATTATTCTGATCCTCTAGAGCTTCTTTTGTACTCTGAGAAATCAGTGGGTTGATCTGTCTCTAAATATTTTTCGAACCATATGAGAACCATATTCTCAATTATCCAGATCTGGACAGACTCTGCTAACCCTACCCACTGTCCACCTTGTATTACCTCTAACCTTGACATCCCAGCTGTGAGTCCCTGAGTTAAATACCTCAGATCCCAGGATAGATGAGTAATAATCAAACCTCTCTGGACAGGATCACTTCTGGATGAGCAGTGTTTGGATCCAGGACCACAGGAGTGTAGGACACCATATCATTCATCTTGTTCCAGATGTTGATGGTCAGGTTACCCAGGTGTTTGGCCTAGTCTATCAGAACTCCTGAGAGCAGCTGTGGATTATCCATCCGGGGGCGCTGCTGG
>OMLM01014296.1:20597-38422 GCA_900302695.1 Helostoma temminkii | reverse complement strand
AACCAGTTTTTCTGGCCAGTGACGACCAACCTCTGCATCCCAACAGAAGAACCTACTCATCTTTTGTAGGGACATTTTCACGATCTTGAGGTGGATTCTACTTATAGCAGAGTACTTTTTAGTCAAATGCTTGCACTTACAAGTAGAGTTACCTTGAATTTATACTCATGTGCAGTACTTAAATAAATGCATTTAGTTAGCTTTTAGTTTAGCTATTGCGCTATCATTATGGAAGTGAGTCATCCTGCATGACTACTTTTAGCACTTTAAGCATATTTGGTACTAAAATGTGTAATAAAATGTCCAGTGCAGGACAAAGTATTTCTACACTGCGGTAATAATAAAATTTTACCAGCATGTAAATGTTTGTATTTATTTATTATTATTATTATTACTTATCTAAATGACAACATAGCCTAATGATATTTTCCCTTTTTATGCTAAAGTAAAAAATATGCTCACAGAAGGATGACTCTTGCCCCTGTTATCTTTTTAAATGAGCAATGTGAGATGTGAGTTTTAAAACACAGACAGGTAGTAAGATGCTAAGATCGTACCTCAAGTAATTGGACCCACACATTCAGTGTTTCGTGTGACGCTAACTACGTTATATCGCTGTGGTCTTTAGATTTCCGAGCACGGATTGAGACCCTGAACGCTGCAGTTGCTTTCTCCATTTCAGTCGGCTGTTCTGTTTATCGCTTCCACTCTGACCTTTTTATTCCCGTTCACAAGAAATGGGAACGCCTTGATTTGACCCCCGACTTCAGCTATACTTACAGCTCGTCACCCCTAAGTAGGACCCAGAACAACATTATTTACACGGAGAATCCTTGTCTCGGTGCCGAAAAGGGAAAAACGGTAAGCGCTTCATTCCGCAGGAGCTTGGACCGGTGTCTCTTGTGGTGTGATTCCGAGGACGACATGGGGCCTCTCGGATCTCTCGGAACTCGAGCCCCGCAGTTCGAGTTAGAAGCCGGAGGCCGCGTCTATAGTTAGCTGACTAAGTAAACGTTAATGCCACTTTTAAATACATAAATTGGGCTATCATTTGTATTTGTTACTGTCACGCTTTAGTGAGCGTTTTATAATGACAGGGATTGTGGTTTTAGGATACTTTTATTTCAGCTAACGTTAGCGTTAAGGTTAGCTAGCTGGCGTGGTGCTAACCGGCTAACATCTGCGAGTTTCGATGCTTCTCATTTATTTCTGTGCTGGATAACAAACAGACGTTTAACTTTGTATAACAGTGTTTGGTTACTTGGTATGTGTTTGGGATATTTTTAGAGAGTTAGAGTTTGTTTAACCGGCCTGACAAGATCGTAGTTGCTAACCAGCGCTATGCTAGTTTGTAAGTAAAGCTAAAGGCTAATACTTAGAAACTGGCATCAATTGCCTTTAACTCGGCCATAAAACACCGTGTACTCGACTGAATAACTAACAACAAGACTTATTGCTGTTAGTAACATATCCCAGCATTATGCTCTTATGTTGACGTGTGTCTGATGAAATAATTAGGCTCCTTATGTTTTAGACAGATGATGAAACTCGGAGTCACACCACTAGCTTTATCGGTTGTGGCTGTAACATGTAATTTCCATAGATTAGTCACAACAAGTCTGTGACCGAGTTTCTGACTGTGCATAAGTCACAAACAAAGGATCATTGTTCCACTAAGCAACATTGAGAAAAATGACTTTTATTCAGTGTCTATAAAATGCCTTCAACTATTGTATCTTTATTATTGGTTATTGTACAACTTTAGCTTTAACTTTGTGTTTAAAACTAAACAGCTTTAGGTTCACTCAGCAGCTGTTCTGGAGCTTTCTGTCATTTTTCATTATCTTCCTCGTCAGATGCAGCTGCCCCCACTATAGTGCAATTGTTCAGTTTTGAATTGTGTATCTGAAAATTTTGGCATCTCGCAGACAAAACTACTAATTTAAAACATCATTTGGAGATCAATTGATAATGATCATTATCTGCAGCATCTGTTAAATGCTTAACAAACACAAATGGCTGTATAAGAATTGTGCCTAAAGAAAGAAAGGAAACTTTAAACTGATAATATCACAAATCAGAGAGCAGGTAAAACGAAAATGACCAAGCATTTTTGAAAACTCTAGTACTTGCCTATTGTGTTATAAGATATAGGGCAGTAACAGATGTTAACTATTGTGGTTGATACTATAGTCTTTGTCATACAGTTGGGAGTAATCCCATTAAACTTGACCTGGTTTTGGTCTGGATTGTGCCTCGGCAGGTTTTGGTGTCGGAGCATGACTGTGATTAACTCAGTCGGTTTGAGAAATGTGTGTGTTGTGAAATGACTATTGCTGTGTTCTTTACGCAAACACATTATAAAGCGCTGATGTTAACTTGGGAGAAAGTAAAGTGTGTTTTCTGCTGATCGTGACCTCAATCTGGACTTGGAAAGTAGACACAAGACACCACAAGGCGTGAAAGGGGTGAAAGGCAAACCCTATGGTCTTTCTGTGATCACCCCAGACCTCGGGAGAGAGAGGACAGGGGAGGAGGTCAAGTTGTTGTGATTAATCTGTTTATAAGAGGATCTGTCTGAGCACAGCCTGATTAGATGCGACAGACATTCAGATAGACAGCCTTCAAATTAGGCCCTAATCAACTTAGCCTGCACCCATCAGAGTCCCAGCATGCCATGCTGCAGCGCTACATAAGCAGGCACAGCTGTTGCTGCGTTCCAGTGCCACTGGAAAGTCCAAAATTTAAATCTTGACAAAGGCAAAAAAATTAAGCAAACTACTATTTTAACTGTCAGTTAATGTGCATATCATTTTTTAAATTATTTATTCAGTTAGCTGTTTAGGAGTGATATATTTGGATATTTCTAAGAAAGGCCACTGCAGTTTGATTCTAACTAGAAGGCGAATGAAGGAAAGTATTGATGGTAATTAAATGAGTTGGCATAGTTTGCATTTTTCTTTGGCTGTTATTATGCTTTTTGACATTGAGAAGTCTACCTTAAACTTTCACAAAAGGCTAAAATTCAGTCCACGATTGCTTTAACTGCCAGTTAATGTGCAGAATATTTTCGTTTGGTTGTTAGTATTTTATTTTATCTGAGTTGTTTTTCTGTAATTATAATTAATTTCCTAACAAATAACTCACATTTAATTGTACAACTCTACAAGAAAGGCCTTTTTGCTTATGTGATAATTAGAAAGGAAAATGAGAAAAAAATGTATTGGTTGTTATTAAGAACCTGCTCATTTTGAGTTTTTGAAAGGGAAAAGTTGTTGAGCTCTCTTTTTGTGACTTTGTGGTTGTTTTACTTTTTTCTTGTGTTTGTGGTCATCACTTCCCATTACTTCTGGAGCCCCTGGGGCTTTGCTCAATAGGTCTGCACAGTACCTCTTACATCAGTCCAGGTCTCATGAGGGTGATGTGAAACTGTGAGATGTCAAAAAATATATAAATAAATAAAATATTTTTTCTACCATTCTTCAATTGATTGGAGTGTGTAAAACTGCTGACTTATAAGAATAGCTTTTTGTTGTTTTGAGCGTACTTTGGTAAGAACTGAAGAAATTCCCCTTAAGGTTAGGTTTCAGCTGTGTTTCCTTAGTCATCGTTCATTCTGGAAACCTGCCAAATTACATTCTTTCAGGTGTTTTTCTGTTGATTTATTGTTTCTTGGAGGGTGCATTGTAACAGTACCAGCCAACGTTTAAAAGTCTACAGCTGGGTTTGAGGTTTACTTGATGACAAATTGAGAGCTCTACTGTTGAAAGGAACCTGAAAATGTTTTGCAGTGTGTTGAAAAGCATAGATCAGCCTGAGTAAACGTTGCTGTCTTTACACACTAGATTTGTTGTAAGTTGACATGAAATTCTGTGCAAACTAGTTTGATAAACTGTTGCTAAAACTATTTGAAATGTTTTTTACACCACACTGGGATTTTTGGAAATTGTTTTGACTTTTTTTTGTAATTGACTTTTTACTTTGTCCTTCTGCAATTTAATAGATTTAATAGTGATCAGTTCATTAGAATAATATAGGTCAGATTAGTCTACTGAGCACTAGACACTTATTACCCTCAGTTAAACTCTCACAGTTAACATAGTGATTCTCTCACAGTTCCTCTTGCTCTTGTCAGCTGAGCACCAGCTTTTCATACTGGGGTGATTCAGATTTACATATTGGTTGATTCCTGTTAACAGCTTTGTCTGTGGATGTGTGGTTGCTCTGAATATCCTCCTGCTTGCAGACTAAAAGCAGGATGTTCACTGATACAGGTTCTTACATTTGCTAATTTTCATTTGATATGCCATGCAGTCTCCAAAAAGACATACATTTTTGTTTTAAACTGTTCTTTTGTTGTCTTAGCATGTAATCAGAGGTGTCATTATAGTAAACAGAAATTCTCCTTTGTCAATCAGAGGATCTGGAAGTATAGTATTATTAAAGTGGTGGATCAGGAAACAACTGCATGCCCTATACAAACAAGCATGTATTGGGTACTTCTAAGAAATATCCTCTGCCCTGCATAACCAAACAAGAGTTGCAAATAAATAAGCACAGGCTTACGGTTGTGCAGGAATTGCCCAGTACCTGTATAAACAGTCATATGCTAGATTGTCCAGAAATCATCCACCATCTAACATACATGACAATGAGTTGTAATCATACAGGAATTAACCACTTCCCTTTACTACCCTGCTGCAGTTATCTAGCTAATATCTACTGCCTTGCATAAACTAGAACACGTAAAACTATTCTGAAACAATCCTCTACCCCGTATAAACGAACTATAATTACCCAGGAATTATCTGTAGTCCTGTACAAACAGTTGCAGTTATACAGAAAAGATAAACTGTCCTTTACAAATGTTAACAGTGTTTGCAGGATTTACCCACTTCCCAGCTGCAGTCTGTAATTAATGAATATAAACTACATTTGTCCAGGAATTATCTGTTGCCCTGTATAAACAATGATTAATTAATGTTTTCATATGTAAATTAAACGGTGTCTCTACAGTCAGTTTTTTAAATGTCTTTCACTTGCTTTGCTCTGTTCTGTCATTTTTAGGTAAAGAGACTACATTTTCCACAAACCCCTCTGAGAGCAACTGACTTCCTCCACGTCTGTGTCACCTCTCTCTCCGTCCAGTTGGTTGGATGAGTCCCAAACAGCAACAGAACTGTGAGCAGTGATTGGGCGCTGAGCCAGACCGGGTAGCCAACGGGGAGCCAGGTGAGAGCTCAGGTGTTGATTGTAGAGTGCAGGATAGAGTTTGTTTAAAGGATAAGGCTGGTGATATTCTGTATTTTAATGAAGCTGTTAGATCCAAGGCTTCATATGCTGCTACAATAAACATTTAATGTGTTTTTTTAAAAAAGGGACAAATGTTTTACTAGTAATGATTCCCTGAGCCAATCCTGAACGTGGCAGCTACACTAGTGTAAATGTGTTAATTAATTCAACATGGTTTTACTAACAAACACGATCTCTGAGCAGAACACGTTGGTTAAAGTGCCCTTGTAGCCACTGTCTGCTAAGATGCACCACTCTGTAACACTGCTGTAAAAGTGGACTAGTACTTCATTTGGACCAACAGGCACTGGGTACAAGTGCCGGTTCAGTGTTTGTTAAGCTTAACAAAGAACCTCCTAAGAACTGGTTTGCTTTCCTGTGGGAGAGTTATCATAAAGTCACTATTTATGCCAATGCGTCTTTCACAACAGTGCTACAACAACAAGCACTGTGCAATGTGTCTGCACAAATGTTGCTCCTGGCTTTATGAACCTCTACTGGTATCCAAACACAACTGATAAAACACATTTGTGCGGTTATGCTTCATATGTTTTGACACTGAACACACAATATTAATGTTAGCCTTTGCTAGCCTTAGCCTTCTAATTTTCAATTTTTTTATTTATTTCTATCTTTGCAACAAAGCTTTTCTTGATATGGTCATAAAAATCCAGGCTCTGAGGAAAACAATTTCTTGGTTCTACAGCTGTTGTCACTCTGGTACCACTTTTCCTGATGAAAAGGATCCTTGATAATAAAAATGTAACTTTCAGAAGTTGCATTCTTATAAGTATTCGCTTCATTTATATGAATCAATCAGTTAAACCTATAAAATGTATATATTTGAACCACTATAATAATATAGCACTGGCTTAGATTCAGCATTGGTCAATAACCAAGTGAAATTAATGATTGAAAATAATATGGGGTCACATTTTATGACCAATTAATGCAGAAAACCAGGTCATTCAGAGGATTTTCATGTCATGATATATTGTTTGTCATATTGATCTCAGAACTTAGTTCAGGTCAAGAGTATGAGATCAGTGTAAACAGCACCGCGTATCTGAGCATGCACAGTAGCCTCTGCCTTACAAGAACCACCCACCAAGTACTGTGAAAGTCATTGCTGTTATTAGTCTTTGGATCTGTTTATTGATAAACTACAGTGCCCGTATTTACTGTGATGAAGAAACACGTCAGCCGGTACAACAGTGTGACTCACTCATGGGTTTTTAATAGTGTTTGGACAGCAGTTGAGGCATGTGGCTAAATTGGGTTCTGGATACATAGGTGGTTCTTGTTAATGGGATACGTTTGTTGTGTGTTGGTCGATTCGTGGATTTGTTGACAACTAAAACAGAAAAAAATCACCACCTTAATCTTTAAATACACAAGATGATTAAATATAAGCTAAAAAAGCCAGTTACCTTTTTTTTTTTGTTGTTCTTCTTTATATGAGATTCCAGATACTTTGAATTCTTCATGCTCTTTAGATGAAACGGACAAGGAAACGGCAAAAACACTCTTTGACTGAATTGCTGTCACAGGAACACATTTCTGTAATTGGCTGAGCATCACTGCCTTAGAAAATTTGGTAGTGTTTAACATCTTTCTTCTTTTTTATCATCTTTTCTTCCTTATAGTTTGTACTAAGCTGTTCAGTGTAGCACTCTAGGTTCTATAAGCTTCTCTGTACAGTTGAATCACAATACACATATACACTCATTGGCTGCTTTATTAGGTACACCTGCAAAATCCACTGCAATCCAATACAGCATCTCTGTTGTGAATTCTACTTTTACAAACTTATAAGTTCTCTCTGAAAGGTGATAATTCTTATAAATATTTATTATTGAAGTCATAGTGGGTGGTTGAATGGAGTGCCTTATATTCAGAGTAGATCATAATGTTTTGGCCACCCTATTTAAAATGAAGGTGCCAGAGCACTAGAAATGCCTTTTAATTTGGAGTGGGGCGATTTGTTGACGTAACATGTAACGATGTAACATGCGTTGATGCATGTAAATTGTGTGTGTACTTCCTGGTGTACAGACAGAGCTGGGGAGTAAAAATTTGTTTCATCATAGTTTGCAGAGGAAATTAGTATTAGAAATGTAATTTATGCCCTTTGTAAACTCTGTGGAAGCACATCTAAACTTTCTTAATGTTTACATTTGTGTTTTTAAAACACCCACAACTGGTTTACTCAGACCTTCATGCATGCTGCCTGGTGGCTAGGTTAAGGTTGCTAACTTGGTGCAATAGTGCAACTTTAGGTTTAGTCATCAAATTGAATATCTGTTTTGAGGAAGTTACACCAGCATTTAATGTTTCATACTGGTGGAGAAAATACATTTGACCTAATGTACACGTACGTTATTATTGCTCCCTCTGACCTGTAAGACTGTGCCTTTTTTTTAAACATGTTTTAGTCAAGACAATGAATGTACATAGAGAAAGTAAAAAAATGTGATTGTTGTGGGAAAAATATTTTCTCATCCATTTAAACAGCTCTATTTTTCAATATTACTGCACATGTCGATTTGTTTTGTTTCTTTTTATGGTCTCAAGGGTCAAAATGTATTTGTGCTTTAAAGGAAAAGCCCTTGTTTCCAAGGAGTTAAATCATCTTTTAAAGTTTGTTGCCTATTTTTAAACGGCAAATGTTAATGTGTGCGCAGGATTAATATCAGTGAAGGATTGTAGGCACAGTGGAGACTTTTTTTTCCTAATGTCATGAGATTAAAATCCCCTTGGACAAACAAATATAAAGCTTTAATTTTAAGCTCTGTGTTGCTCATACAGTAGTTGTGACTATGAGTGTTAATATTTTTGCCTTTTTCTAAATAGACGTCTGTGTTGGCTGTTATATAACTTTTTTGTCCCCTTTAGGCTAGCCATCATGGCGGACGTGGACCCAGACACCCTGCTGGAGTGGCTCCAGATGGGTCAGGGCGATGAGCGGGACATGCAGCTCATTGCTCTGGAGCAGCTCTGCATGCTGCTGCTCATGTCGGACAACGTTGACCGCTGCTTTGAGACGTGAGTTGTCACTTTATGAGGCACAGCAAGCTAAACAAATACAGATTAATGCAACAGTCCTTCAATAAATCCTCCCTTCATGAAAGGAATAATGTTTTGTTTATGTTAAGGTGTTTACATTTTCTAGTGATGTCCCTGATAATATTGTCCAGTTATGTTTGCTTTTCTTTCTCTCTGCTGTGCTCAGATCTCTCTGACAGAGGACATCTTTAGCTCAATAAAATGATCTGACTTATTAAATTAATAATAGTTGGATACAATAAATGTTTTACTTTACACAATACTTACAGGGCTCAGTTAGTGCCAGATTAGTTCTCCAGTATCACAACAAGCTTAAACATACTGTGTATCATTTAAGCTCTATTCAGCCAGTAGTAAGGACATCGCAGGTCGACAGACTCTGACCATTTGTTTTTACTTCAGGTGTCCTCCTCGGACATTCCTCCCTGCGCTCTGTAAGATCTTCCTGGACGAGAGCGCCCCAGACAACGTGCTAGAGGTCACAGCCCGAGCCATCACCTACTATCTGGATGTGTCGGCAGAGTGCACCCGGAGGATCGTGGGAGTGGACGGCGCCATAAAGGCCTTGTGTAACCGGTTGGTGGTGGTGGAGCTCAACAACAGGACCAGCAGAGACCTGGCAGAACAGTGTGTCAAGGTAAAAAAAAAAAAAAAAAAAGAGGGAGAAGGTCATGGCTCCCTTTGTAGCTCTGTGCTGCATACACATTTAGGAGGAGGAGGAGGGAGAAAAGGTGTTTCATTTAATCTCCTTTTTTCCCCTGGTTATATCCTGATGGGAAACTGTTTTGTTGGCTTCGGTGTGATTGCAGATTCAGTGTTTTTGTCTTATTGTTAAACCTTTGTAGTCTGTGATGGCATCAGTTTGATTAAGTTGTCAGACAGCAGCGTTGTGTTTTGCATAGAAGAGTGGCTGTTTGTCAGGCGTCTCATTCATCTGCTGGTCTGTTATTATCCTGAACAGGACTTATGTGTCAGGGCGGCAGAAAAGTGGAGGTTAACTGAGGATAAGTTATGATCCTAACTGATCATTGCGCGGTCTTCTCCTGTGTTTGTGTTTTTGGATCTGGATCAGAGCCACACCACAGACAGGAGATTTACAACCATGTGCTACCAGATGTTTATTAATACACATCACAGGGCAATGTTTTTTATTCAGGCCTTGGTTTGTCTGTGTCGTTAGTTCTGTTGTCATGTTAATCTAATTCTGCTAGATTTAACTTACCCAGCAGCAGATATCAAGAATTTTCTTCTCCTCTTTTCCATGTGACGAGTTAATTTGTGTTTTCACCTAGTAATATGATGCAGCAGTGAAGCTGCCCTAACTTAAATAAAAATCAAACGAAGATCAAACCTTTTAACGATAATTTAAAACCTGTTAATTTGGGAAAGTACACACTGCTTGATTTGTCATCCTACTAGAGAAATTTAAGGATTAACATGTTTGTGTTTATCTGTGCAGGTGCTGGAGTTGATCTGCACCAGGGAATCTGGCGCTGTGTTCGAGGCCGGTGGTCTGAACTGTGTGCTGAGTTTCATCAGAGACAGCGGCCACCTAGTTCACAAAGACACTCTGCACTCTGCCATGGCTGTCGTGTCCCGACTCTGCAGTAAAATGGAGCCTCAGGATTCCTCTTTGGAAACTTGTGTCGAGTCCCTGTCCAGCCTCCTCAAACATGAAGACCACCAGGTAATTATGAAGGAGTCAGCATCTCATAAATTAACGTTTGCTAGATTTTAGAATTGGTTGTTTAACAAGTTCTTTAGAACAGAACAAGTGTCACAGTTATTACCAAGAAATATTTAAGCTTGGGCATGGTTCTAGAGGCTCTAGGGACATAAAGTACAATT
Organism: Helostoma temminkii; assembly: GCA_900302695.1. Classification (NCBI taxonomy): domain Eukaryota; kingdom Metazoa; phylum Chordata; class Actinopteri; order Anabantiformes; family Helostomatidae; genus Helostoma; species Helostoma temminkii. The sequence goes on along the minus strand of OMLM01014296.1, from coordinate 28,216 downwards.
TATAACATAACTAGGTGGTCGTATTTGATTTTCATGCTGGACAGAGTTAATTTTAACTGGGACAAAAAATGTACTAGAATGATGTTAAAACTGTGATGTAACAATAGTTGAAACTCTTGTATCATCTAATTAATTCTACTCTACTTAAATATTGATAGATTGTGTTGTTTGTTTTGGGTTTTTACTACAAATAACCATCAATTGTAACATTGTAACATTTTCATGTTCTCCTGTCTTCTGTGGATTTTGGCAGCTGAGCAGAAAACACATAAGACACTGTAAACAAAAATGAATGAATGATGAATACATTGGCCTTTCTGAATTTGTATTTCCTGATAATAACATATTATTAGACTTTGCTATAACCCTGTGAACAAAGTATTCTGAGGGTTATAGGTTATAGGTGTTTCATTCTAAACGATTCTTGTCCTCCAGGTGTCAGATGGTGCTCTGCGCTGCTTTGCCTCATTGGCTGATAGATTCACTCGCCGAGGTGTGGACCCAGCACCTTTAGCCAAACATGGCCTGACAGAGGAGCTGCTGTCCCGCATGGCAGCTGCTGGCGGCACAGTGTCTGGCCCCGCCTCTTCCTGTAAGCCAGGCAGAACCTCAACTGGTGCCGCTCCTTCGGGTCCTGACTCCAAACTGAGCAACCAGGTGTCGACCATTGTCAGCTTGCTGTCCACTCTGTGCAGGGGGTCGCCACTCGTTACACACGTAGGTTCACATGTTGAATGCCAATGCACATAGAGCTATAAATTGTTTATTTAAGAAAATATTTATAGAAATATTTTCTGGTTTGTTCTTCCCCTCTGTCTCTTACTGTAGGACCTGCTGCGCTCTGCACTGCCCGACTCTATGGAGTCTGCCCTGGGAGGAGACGAGCGCTGCGTGCTGGACACCATGCGGCTGGTGGACCTTCTGCTGGTTCTCCTGTTTGAAGGGAGGAAAGCACTGCCCAAGTCTACTGCGGGTTCAACGAGTCGAATCCCCGGCCTGAGGCGCCTGGACAGTTCAGGGGAGAGATCACACCGACAGCTCATCGACTGTATACGCAGCAAAGACACAGACGCTCTGATCGATGCCATTGACACCGGGGGTAAACAAGCAATGCAGTGCCAATGCATCTTTATTTGAAACAAAGTAGTGTTTCCTGAAAATCACGCATAATGACTAACTTTTTGCTGTTGTAGCTTTTGAGGTGAACTTCATGGATGATGTTGGACAGACGCTGCTCAACTGGGCTTCAGCTTTTGGCACACAGGAAATGGTAAAGAAGAACAAACACACCTGTAGGGAAAAAACAAAAATTTATGTCCAGTTATTCTTGTTAGCCACACCAGCTGTGTTTCATTGTATTGGTCTGCAACTAAACTACTACTAAACTGGTTCAGACTGAAATATCGGCTGGATTGTTATTTAATTCACTTCAGACTTAAAGGGCCCAGAGGACAAATCCTGATGCCCTAACATTTCATCTAGTGGCATGTAGAAAAGTCATAATATAGTCAACTAAATCAGACAGTATGCTGACTGAAAGCCATTTAGACTATTTTTAGAAGTGTGTGTGTGCGTTGCAGTGTTTAAAGAAAACAAAGGGGCCACTAAGCTTTGCTGAAATTTAACATATATAAGGTGTATATTAAAAAAAGGTGATTGGAAAGCACATTGTATTTATCACATGAGTTATTAAGTGGAATGTATTTATAAGTAATCTTTAAAAGACCTTTAATTTCATGATTAATGTTGACTCATTTTCAACTGTTTGTTGTTACTGTTGCAGGTGGAGTTCCTTTGTGAAAGAGGGGCAGATGTCAACAGAGGTCAGAGGTCATCCTCACTACACTACGCTGCCTGTTTTGGACGCCCACAAGTAGCCAAGGTAACACACACAGATCAACGGAGCATAAGCACACACTGTTTATACAACATTCACAAGTCACATTTCTCTACAGGAATCACAAGTTTCTTCTGGGTTTTATTAAGTTTATTTTTAATGTGCGTATATTCTGTTTTGTGTATTTGTTGCAGACTCTGCTGCGTCACGGAGCCAACCCTGACCTGAGAGATGAGGATGGAAAGACTCCTCTTGATAAGGCCAGGGAGAGAGGGCATAGTGAGGTGGTGGCTATACTGCAGTCCCCTGGTTAGTAGAACACACATTTTTAGAATTCATTTATGCAGAGTGAGACTCGATTTAATGAAAGTTTTCTTTCTGCCTTCACTCGTTTTGTTTTTTTTCTCTTAAGTAATGAATGTTGCATAACATAGAAGCTATTATTAGCCTAACTATCACCCACTGTGTTGTCTGTGGATTTACTTTACATCCCCTCTTGCTTGTGCATGTCAATTGCTTTAGTCTCAGATCTATCTCCATCTTATTAGAGGGAAAGGTAGGGCTGCACAGTCAACACCAGTGTAATAAGTCTGTGTTTCAGGAGACTGGATGTGTCCAGTTAACAAGGGTGATGACAAGAAGAAGAAAGATGTGAACAAAGAAGAGGAGGAGGGTAGCGAGCCCAAAGGAGACCCAGAAATGGCTCCAATCTACCTAAAGAGACTGCTGCCTGTTTTTGCACAAACCTTTCAGCATACCATGCTGCCTTCTATTAGGTAAACTGACCCAGAGTAACTTTTTTTAAGTTTATTATATTGGTTATTAGAAATATTATCACAACTTTAAAAATGTTATACATAGAATCACCTGTCCCTGTCTAAACCTCAGTAATTTGATTTAGACCAGATAGAACCATTCTCTTAATCTTAATCTTTATTTAATTAGAACAGATGAAAGGTGAACTGCACCTTTAACCCATGCTGTCGGTGACTAGTTGAAGTAGTGCAGATAAACCACAACAGTTATTCAAATAGTAACAGGAAGAGGAAACTGGGTTTCTCCTTGTGAAAATGTAATTTTAATAAAACAATGATTGGGAACAATGTCTAAAAAATTTTAAACTACAAAAGACTCATGACAAGTTGTAACTGTGTGTGTGTGTGTGTGTGTGTGTGTGTGTGTGTGTGTTTTTATTTATTTATTTTTTTAGGAAAGCCAGTCTTGCTCTGATCAGGAAGATGGTACACTACAGCAGTGAAGTGCTGCTGAAGGAGGTGTGTGACAGTGAGGCTGGACACAACCTCCCCACTGTACTGGTGGAGATCACTGCTACTGTCCTTGACCAGGAGGTACGTTAGCACAAACTACTACAACCTATGAAACAGCAGATCCACTTCAAATAGTCATTCATTTATTTATTTTCATTTAACACCAAGACTCAAGTCTTTGCATGTGAAGAATATTAGATTTCGTCAGAGCAGTCACAATAACATAAACTATCTGCATGATGAAGAGGAAATGCTGTAGCCAAGATCTTTTGTTTGGACCTGAACCTGGACCTGAACACTAAAGCCAGTCCTACAAGAAAAACAAATCTAAACTGATGCTTTTAAAACCAAAGGAATTAAAGCTAATTCAATTTTTTGTATCTCAAGTAGTATGAATTGTAAGTAACTAGAAGCAGGGTGCACTCATTCATATTTGCTTTCAGGCCTACCCCATCAACTAGTAACACTAAGAAATCAGAAATGTTGTTTATTGTTCTTAGCTAAGGTGAATGATGGCAAAACTTCAAAATGTTATTTGACTTTATTCTCTGTCTGTCTCAGGATGATGACGACGGTCACCTGCTGGCTCTGCAGATCATCAGAGATCTGGTGGATAAAGGTGGAGATGTTTTCCTCGACCAGCTGGCTCGACTGGGAGTCATCAACAAGGTGTCCACTCTGGCTGGACCGGCGTCAGATGATGAGAATGAGGATGAAACCAAACCTGAGAAGGTACAGAAAGGATGTGTGTCCCTGCTTGTACTGCCTTGAACTTTGAAATACAGAGAGAAAAGAGATCATACACTTGGATGTGCTTGTAGTCTAATGAAGTTCATTCGATAAAAAAAATCTTGATTCTGAAGGATGAAAACAAACCTTATTCTTTTATACTTAGCCATGCTTTCAGAATTGGCCTAAAACAACATAAGTCCACCTAATTGTGAAACTCTGATCTGTGCTGCTGGTGTAGGAGGAGGAAGTGCAGGAGGATGCGAGGGAGATCCAGCAGGGAAAGCCGTACCACTGGAGAGACTGGTCGATCATCAGAGGGAGGGACTGTCTCTACATCTGGTCCGATGCCGCCGCCCTAGAACTCTCCAACGGCTCCAACGGATGGTTCAGGTTCATCTTGGACGGAAAGCTGGCCACCATGTATTCAAGTGGAAGTCCAGAGGGGGGCTCAGACAGTTCTGGTACAAATTACATGCTCATGACTAAAACACGTAATGACACCTGGTTTTCTGCTTAGCTGTTTAGCTCTGGCTGACTTGCGTTGACCTTTTCCTTTTTTCGTTCCTCTTTCATTCCTCCTTTCTCATTTTCCTATCACCCACCTGCCTTCATCTCCCTTCCCTTTGTGCTTTTCTCACTTCTGCATCTTTCTCCCAAATACATTCACATATCTACTTTCTTGTCCTCTCTATCGTAACTACTACTTTGCCCTATTGTCTTCCTCGTTGCTTCGATTTTTGTTTTCCTTCTCACTCCTACATATTTCTTACCATCCTGTTTGTCTCTCCTCTTTGCTCCATTTTTCTTTGTCTATTTCCCTCCCTTTCCCGTCCCCTTTCATCTTTACTCCTCTTTCTGCTCACCACTTCTTTCATCTTCATCCTCTCTCTTCCTACAGAGTCTCGCAGTGAGTTCCTGGAGAAGCTGCAGCGGGCGAGAAGTCAGGTGAAACCAGTAACAGCTAGTCAGCCCATCCTGTCTAGTGTGAGTCCCACCAAGCTGACTGTGGGGAACTGGTCTCTGACCTGTTTAAAGGAGGGAGAGATCGCCATCCATAATTCAGACGGGCAACAGGCCACCATCTTGAAGGAGGACCTGCCAGGCTTTGTCTTTGAGTCCAACAGAGGAACCAAACACTCCTTTACTGCAGAGACGTCACTGGGTGCGTCTAATCTGTTCCAGCTGCTTCACAACAAACACAACACCATAAACCTACAGGACAAAAGTGTTAAATCTCATATCCTGATTTCCCATGAGAAGTGACATGTCAGTCTTAAATTAAACTGTTGTGATTAAACACTAACTGAATGCCATCTGTTGTCGTTTCTGGGTGTGCACAGGTTCAGAATTTGTGACAGGCTGGACAGGGAAGCGAGGCAGGAAGCTGAAATCGAAGCTTGAGAAGACAAAGCAGAAGGTGAAGAGCATGGCGAGAGAGCTGTACGATGACCACTTCAAAGCTGTAGAAAGCATGCCAAGAGGAGTGGTGGTCACCCTGAGGAACATCTCTACACAGCTGGAGTCTGCCTGGGAGCTGCACACCAACAGACAGGTACACGAAAAACATAAAAAATCCTGAATTGAGCAAATGAATTTAGTTAATGTTAGATATTTCAATGGTGAGAGTGTGTTGTTGTTGTTGTTGTTTACAGTGCATTGAAGGGGAGAACACTTGGAGAGACCTGATGAAAACAGCCCTGGAGAACCTGATTGTGGTTTTGAAGGATGAAAACACAATTTCTCCATATGAGATGTGTAGCAGTGGCCTGGTCCAGGCACTGTTCACTGTTCTCAACAATGTGAGTGATCTTTCAGACGTCATACTTACCATGTCTTCACCAGAAATCTAAAGTTGATTGTTTTGCTGTTTGTCTGTGTGCAGAGTGTTGAACTGGACCTAAAACATGATTGTAAGCCTTTAATGGAGAGGATCAATGTCTTTAAGGCGGCTTTCAGCGAGAATGAAGATGATGAAAGGTAATGACATGTTTACATGCTGACATTAATTATACATAAACCTAAAGCTCATGGCAATATTAAGTCATTAGGTTCAGTGTTTCAGTAAAGTTCCCTACAAATTATGAACACTTTGACTAACAGCTCTTATTATAAGAATAACTATGCAGCCCTACAGGTATTTGAAGAAAAACTCAGAAGTTATACCTGATGAAAATCTGAGCAAAGATTGGTTATTGAGCACAAATGATCACTAGTGTGCAGGATTCTTTGATTTTATTCAGTCTGATCTTACACACAGCCCACTAAGGGTTTTGGTATTCAGGTTTGTTGTGATGCTGATGTGATGAAATATAACAGTAGGGTGTTTGTTCAGATATATTGGTTAAATAACCTAAACCAGTCAGGTTTAAAATTGATACGAAGGAAGGACACAAGATAAAAAAATAGGGAATTTGGTTAACTCTGTAAATTGTTTTATATACATCAGATATACTTCAGAATGTAATTTTGCACATAACATAACACTTTAAAACACAATTGAAAGGGGTGGTCAGAACGAAGAACACTTATTTGGCTTTTCAAAACATACTTATGAACCTGTTTTTGTGTATTTGCAGCCGACCAGCTGTTGCCTTAATCCGTAAACTGATAGCTGTCCTGGAATCAATAGAACGTCTACCTCTGCACCTGTACGACACTCCAGGATCCTCATACAACCTGCAGGTAAGGCACCCTGCATCCTGTATCCAGGTGTGTTTACCTACTTGGCTCCAGCCAGTTTGTATGTTTTTTTGGAAACTGTGGCTGAGATTTGGTGGTGTCGCTGAATCTGTGTGTTTTTATGTGCTTGTGCGTGTCAGATCTTGACAAGGAGGTTGCGTTTTCGCTTGGAGCGAGCACCAGGTGAGACTGCCCTGATCGATCGGACGGGTCGCATGTTGAAGATGGAGCCACTCGCTACAGTGGAGTCTCTTGAGCAGTACCTGCTGAAGATGGTGAGGATGCACTGAACATAGCAATTCACATACAGCAGAAATGCATACACAACTGGGATTTGGTGATATGATTATGCAAAATCAAAAATCTTTGTTCTGTTGTTGACACTGTGGTAGATATTTGTGCATATAAAAGCTGAATATCAGTGAGCAGGATTGATCTATGGCTTGATGTTTTTAATCAGATTTTTGCATCCTTACATTGTAACAAAAAGTTTTGTTTTGGTGTTACATATGTGTGGTATATGTAGCTTTTCACCACAAACTATTGAGGATTAATTTACCTTCATTCTGAAGGTTAATTTAAATCAACATTGATTTAACTTCCCTTCTTCTTCCTTCAGGTGGCAAAGCAGTGGTATGATTTTGAGCGCTCATCGTTCGTCTTTGTGAGGAAGTTGAGGGAAGGACAGACCTTTACCTTCAGACACCAACATGACTTTGATGAGAACGGTATCATCTACTGGGTCGGAACCAATGCCAAGTAAGATTAGGAGGCAACAAGTCTAACATTTTTCGTCAGCACTGTATACTGTCATTTATGTCAAGTAAAAAGTGGCTTCACATGATTTAGTAGACTACACAGTTATATTTTATGCAGTATGTAGTCAGCCTTTTGACCACTTAGTGGGTTTAAACTGTCTAATCCACCAGGTTCTGGGATTTTATATATGCTCTAGTGATTGACCTTTTAAAGGTGCTAAATAAAGATTTTAAATTGGAACCTAAAACACAGCTTTTGGCTGTTAGCAAGGCATGATTCTAGTTTTCAGATGTTTGGTAGTTTCTTTCCTAGCAAACAATAAATACTCCACACATTTCACCCCC
>OMLM01014296.1:0-20399 GCA_900302695.1 Helostoma temminkii | reverse complement strand
GGTCTGGTGGTGGTGACCTCTTCAGAGGGACGTAACCTCCCCTACGGGCGTTTGGAGGACATCTTAAGTCGGGATAGCTCCGCACTTAACTGCCACACAAACGACGACAAGAATGCCTGGTTCGCCGTTGACCTCGGACTCTGGGTCATTCCCTCAGCTTACACCCTAAGACATGCCAGGTATTAAATATAGTCTCTGACACAATTCAGGTAATAAGCCAAATTACACCCTATATAAATGTACCTTCTATGTTTGCTAATTCTCTGCTGCTTCTTCTTCGTGCAGGGGTTATGGCCGCTCTGCACTAAGGAACTGGGTGTTTCAGGTGTCAAAGGACGGTCAGAACTGGACGACTCTCTACACTCATGTAGACGACTGCAGCCTCAATGAACCAGGGTACAGCTTTTATCCTGTGCTAATAAACTAATCAGTTAAACAGCTAATTCTATGCATGATTTCAGTCACAGTAAGATGTGAACTCTTAAGAAGCTGGTGTGGGCTGCAGCCAGTGCTTCAATGCTGTTGGCATTTGTGATCTTGATTGCTGATGTATATAAATGTAACGGTGTGATCATGATTTCACAGGTCGACGGCCACATGGCCTCTGGACCCTTCCAAAGATGAGAAGCAGGGCTGGAGACACATCCGGATCAAACAGATGGGGAAGAATGCCAGCGGTCAGACTCACTACCTGTCTCTGTCTGGACTCGAGTTGTATGGCACCGTGTCTGCTGTCTGTGAGGATCAGCTTGGTGAGCTTCTGTTATTTTGTATTAAAGGTTGTCTAATTTCTGTTTGTTTTTTGAGAACCAAAACAAACTTGAGACTACACAGTTGAAACCAGACATTTACATACACTGTATAAAAAGACACATAACCTTTTGTCTGACATTAGGTCAGACTGTACGTTTCCTCTTTTAGTTCGATTACCAAAATTATTTCTATTTGCTAAATGCCAGAATGAAAGAATTTTTATTACTTTCTTCAAAGTCGGAGGCTTGCATACATTTTCTTAGTATTTGGTAGCATTGCATTTAAACTGTATGACTTGGGTCAAACATTTGGGGTTTCTTCCACAAGCTTCTCACAATAGTTTGTTGGCCCATTTTCCTCCAAATGTAACAGTGGTCATTATGGCCAAACAGTTAAATTTTGTACAAACTTTGTTGTTTTTGAAGTAATGGCTTCATCCTTGAGTGGCCTTTCAGTCCATGTCTGTACAGGACTCGTATCACTGTGTGTTCTGTCCTCATAGTGAATGTCCGTTCACATTTAGACAGATGGCGAATATGGTTGTACAGGGAGTCAGAGGCAGAAGTAAAGATAACCAAGCCTTTATTGTATTTTCTTCATCTCAAGGTAGAGGACTTTTTTTTCTTTTTGTTAAATAAAAAAAGCAATTCTTTTCAAGGCATTTGACAGCTAGAACAAGGAATTAGCTGCTCACATGGCAGACCATGCTTAGGCCCTGCTCAGGAAAATCATGTAAAACTGTTTCACATGACTCTAGAGAGAACTAAAGGTATAAGGTACATTTCAACCTACACAACACTTCAGCAGCATCTTCATTTTGCTTTTGTGCTTTTGTGCTTTTCACACCAAAGCGCATTCATCTCTGGGACACAGAACCTGTCTCATTCATGGGCAGTATGATAGCTGGACATTCACATGGTGTTTACTTGTGTATAATTGTTTGAAGAGATGAACATCGCACTTTCAGGCATCTGGAAATTGTACCCAATAATGAACCAGACTTGTGCACATCCACAATTATCTTTCTGATATCTTGGCTGATTTTATTTGATTTTCCAATGATGTGGCACAAGGAAGCAGTATGTTTGAGGTGTGTCTTAAAATGCATCTGTAGGTGTGCCTCCAATAAATTCAAAAGCTGTCAATCAGAATCGTCCAAAGCCATGACATCATCTTTTGGGCTTTCCCAAATTGTTTAAAGAAATAGTAATCCTACTGTATGTAAACTTCTGTCTTTTGAGAAAGTTATGAAAATTTCTCTAAAAAAATCTGGCTTCTGATGGCTGTCGCGGGGTCAGTGGTTATTCTGGTTATTTTGGCATTTAGCAAATGATAATAAATAATAATTTTGGTAATCCTAAATAACCTCAAACAATAAATATTTTGTCTGATTTAATGTCAGACAGTGAGGGCAAAAAAAGTTTAGTTTTTTTGTTTGTTTTTTTATATATACAATGTATGTAAACTTCTGGTTTCAACTGTATACGTTCGCTCCTTGCCCCTGCTTTTCTCTTTATGCCCCTGCTGTCCTATTTGCTCATTGCATCTGCTGTCTTCTTTCTGTAACTACTTATGCCTCCACTTAGCCAGTCTCCTATGCAAAGCTACCATTAGCTGTTAGCTCTCTCTGAAAAAAAGAACACTGTCTGTTTGGTCTTATTCAACTTTCCGACTCTGTCTGGTATGTGGCTGCAGCAGGGTTCTCAGTGACTTTGCAAGTTTTACCAGGTGGTGGGTAAAGCTGATTTGTAGGCCATACATAACAATGGTCAGTCTCACTGGAATAACAAAAGGCCTGTATGTAACCCAGAAAAATGAAATGAACTAGAAAAGCTGAGACAGCACAACTTGTGACGGCTGTACTTGTTTACACTAAAGTCTAACAAAATTAGGTCTCTGATATGAATGTACTGCTGTCCTCATCACACAGGTAAAGCTGTGAAGGAGGCAGAAGCAAACCTTCGCCGCCAGCGCCGCCTGTTTCGTTCCCAGGTGATGAAATACATTGTTCCAGGGGCCCGAGTTGTCCGTGGCATCGACTGGAAGTGGCGAGATCAGGACGGAAACCCATCCGGAGAGGGCACCGTCACCGGAGAGGCTCACAACGGTAAGACACATCCAGACAGGACACAAACACTTGGTCTTTTTATTCATCCCGCAGCTGCAAAGGACCATGGAGTTAAACAGTAACAGTGTTACAATATCTGAACCCTTTTTTATTTTTAAGGTTTTTTCCAGAGCTGTCCGTTTCTTGTCAGAGGTTCAACTGCAGCCATATTTGTGTACCAGCAAGTTGTGAACTTGTTTTTTTTTTTTTTGTGTGTTTGTGTTGTTTATTTTGTTATGACTACACTCACTGACACCACTACATCCAGAGAGAGTATAATTAGTGTCACTGGTGTCTTTGTTACAACAGGTGTGAACACAGCAGGTTCTTGACAGAAGGCCTGAGCATCTCTACATTAACCATTTTCTCCATACACACTCATACACCTTTAACCTTTTGATGTGAGGGGGTTGACATGATACCAATGTAATGTTTCTGTCTCTGCTCTAGTCTCAAAATACATACATGTAAATGCAGCATTCATATTCTAAGTATTTGCTTTAGCATTGCATATTCATTTTTGTTGATAAATCTAGCAATTATTATTTCTTTTAATCGAATAATCTAATTAACAATTAAACAATTGGTTATTTTTTATCAGTTGATTAATCCTTTAGGTAAAATAAATAATAGGCATAACTTCCTATAGAAACATCATTGCTTTCATCACTTATTTTAACATGAAATCATTTTAACATGAAACATAAATGAACTATTTCAGTGTGACAAATGTGCAAAAAATAAAAAAAAAATCTGGAATGGGAAAAATATTTATTTACAGCACTGCATAAAAATGCAAGTGGCTGCTCTCAGGCACTGATGCCAACAAACAATCAGACAAAACTCACCGTATTAGATACTCTGTCACATCAGAAGAGTCCTATGATCTTTTGTTAGACACTTGTGGCGTAGTATTTGTGCTGCTGTGTTAACCTAAGGCCATTTTAGTTTTGCAAAGCACAGAGCATCATTTCATTAGGTCTCCGTTTAAAGAATCCTGCAGTTATGGTGATACACTTTGGGCTATTGGGATAAAGAAGCATTTTCAGCATGACCAGGAGTGGAAGCTGCACTAATTTGGGATGAATGTATACACTGTGACACATTGCACATAAATCAAAGTGTTTATGTAATTGTCTAAATCGATTACATTGATGCATGGCCCTAGCCCTTTACCTTTTAGCCTCTTAGCAAAAAAACAAAAACACTTCTCTCCCATTTTAGCACACAGCCTGTTTAGAGGTGCCAGTAATAGCAGCTTTGCCTCACAAGGCTGTGGTTTTTTTTAAAGGTTCCACAGCTGAATTAATTTAAACATGGCCCTAACTGCATGAAAGCAACAACTTTAGTTCATCCTTTTAGCGTAGAGTGACATACCACAGGATTTATGTGATGTGACGTTGTCATCTTGAAATGGATATCTGCAAAATGTATGACCAAATAACTGTCTCTGCTTGTTTTGAGTAATCCAGCCCTTTATTCTTAAACTGTGAACTGGTTAATCACTGCATCTTTATAAAATGGAGTAGGCGGTGTAATAGATCCTTGGTCATTGCAAACAACTATAATATGCATATAACTTTGTTACCATTATGTTAGTAGTGGTTAAGTAACATTTCAATACTGCCTAAACACACACATCCCCACAGGTCACCTGGACAGAGCTGGGAAACAGTTCGTGGAGCGCAAGCAGGAAGCGATAATTGAACACCTTGCTTCCTCTTCCTCCTCCTCCTCTTTCTCTCGTCCTCCACTTCCTCTGTGCCTCCTGCTCCTCTTGGTGTTTCTGTGTTTTATTCAGATCTGATGTTCTGTCAGTCAGCTGAGCGCATGGAGACGCCACCAGCAGCTCTGTTGATTATCATTTTGTATAATTCGCAAACAAGGATGATCATTGTTGTTGTTTAATTTCTTTCTTTGTGGCTTTGATGCTTTGCATTTGCCAGAAATATATTTCTACTTTGCTTTGATTGTCATTTTCTGTGACTGTGTTCATATTTTTCTCTCTCTCATCGCTCCACCTGGACCAAAAAACTCCACAATCTGAGTTTACAAACATGACAGTAGTCACAAGATGTTGGTGTTCAAAGTGACAGTGACCGCTTATCTACAGAATGTGTTGTATTGGGGATTCCTATTTTTAATTTTTTTATTTTAAGTTTTTGTTTTGTGAAATAATAATGAATTCTTGATCAAATAACATAAAACACAAAAACTGCAAATATCAGAATTAACAAAAATGATCACTGGCAACCTTTGATACAAGATACCAGTACTTGGTTTATGTACGGTCAGTTTTTATTGTGAACTCTTGTGATCCAGGAGTAAAACCCTCCTTTAGTATACACAAGACTTCAACTAGATTGAACTAGACTTCAAGTTCTTAGACTTATGATGTAGCATTTATAGTTAGAAATGACCATTTTACAACATTTTCTAAAAATTCTGTGATTTGTAATTTTCTGTAATTACTGCTTGTACATAGCAAAATAGACAAACAAGGACAAGCAGTGCCCCACAGAATAAACAGGCCGTGCTTATGGAATAATAACTCAGGATTGTTTAATATATATTGTCTTAATATTTTCACAAATAAACTTAAAATGATGATGCTGTGATATGGTCCTGTGTGGAGCTGCTTTGACTGTAAGCTGCTTCTCTGCTGTCTGTCTACCTCCCTCTATCACTCTGTCTCTCTCTCTCTGCCGGGTCTCTGACATCCATCCGTCCGTCTCCCTCCTATCTCTCTGTCCATCCAGGCTGGATTGATGTAACCTGGGATGCTGGCGGCTCTAACTCTTACCGTATGGGCGCTGAAGGGAAGTTTGACCTCAAGCTTGCTCCAGGGTACGACCCTGAGTCGGCTGCCACAGCGCCGTCACCCAAACCTGTCTCATCCACTGTTTCAGGCCCCGCCTCCTCCACAGTGGGACTCTCCACGACGCCAGTGGCCAGCAGCGGCACCACCACCACCACTTCGTCATCCTCCTCCACCTCATCGTCATCACAGCAGCAGTCCTGGAGCAGCCTGGTGAAAAATAACTGTCCCGACAAGGGCGGGGCCACGTCGCTCGGCAGGGCCAGCTCCTCCAGCAGGAAGGGCAGCAGCAGCTCCGTCTGCAGCGTAGCCTCCTCCTCCGACATCAGCCTGAGCTCCTCTGTTGGACTGCCAGGTGCAGCGGGTCTGCGGCTTGAGAGGAGGGCTGAGGGTCTGCTGCTCGATCATGGGTCGGGGGTGGTAGGAGTAATGGGAGGCGGGATTGGCTCTGATGGACAGCAGCAGGAGCCAATTGTCGTGCTGTCCTCCTCAGTGGAGGGCGGGTCCGGCTCGGCATCCAGCTCCGGCACACTCACTGCTGACACATCTGCCCCCGGAGACGAAGCCAGGAACAAGGACTCATCGGCAGTGACCACTGACCCTGCGACAGCCATCTCTATGGGATTGGTGAGTGTGAGCTCACCGGACGTCAGCACAGTGTCGGAGTCATCTAGCAAGGACACACCTTCCCAGAGGCCTCTGTGCTCAGCAGCTAACGCCCGGCTGTCAGTCAGCTCCTTGCTGGCTGCCGGCGCTCCTATGAGTTCCAGCGCCAGCGTACCCAACCTGTCATCTCGAGAGGCCAGCCTCATGGAGTCCTTCGTCCGCCGTGCGCCCAACATGTCACGCACCAACGCCACCAACAACATGAACCTGAGCCGCAGCAGCAGCGACAACAACACCAACACTCTGGGCAGGAATGTCATGAGTACCGCAAGTGAGTACTGCAGTATTTTTACACTAATGCTACTCTATTGGTATTACAGCACTAACACTACATTGTTGTTAAAACACTATGATGAATAGATAATTACAAGACCAAAATTTGAGTTTCCACTATACTGGATTCCTTAACTGCAACACTAATACTCACTAATACTGTCAAATACTGTTACTGCATGAGTAATAGGATCAGGTGTCACTCAACGAGTTAGTTATTTAACAGTTATTTAATATTGTGAGTTTGTGAATTTGTTCTGCGGTGGAAAGCATGTTACATTTTTTTGTGGAGGTCTTAAAAAGCATACGTCTGCTTTCAAAATATGTGCAAACAGACAAAAAATTTGCAAAAAAAACATGTCCTGTTTTTGGGATGCATTTACATTCTGAAGACTTTAATTAATAAATAATTGAAATAATTATAATAATGGCAGCAGTTACTTACAGTTAAAGTAAGTGTTGCACACATGCAGTGGCTCTGTGTTTTGCGTTTGAGCATTCAGTGATGTTCAGTGGAATGTTTGATGTTCCTGGCATCCTGGAAACTTTACTACAAAGTACCAAAGAGTACCAAATAGACTCAGTAAATTGTAGATGAAGACTGCTTCCTCCATAAAATCTGCTTAGCAGCGCTCTTAGAGTAACAAGAAGCTCTCTCTAACATGTGAAGAGTTTAGAAAGACCGAGCTGGCTGATGCACTAACTGTTGCTGTTTAAGTTCAACGTTACTGAGAGCTGAAGCCAGATCCTGGGTGGGTCTAAATCCTGCTGGGTAAACGGCACGAACATGCTATCAGCAGCCAGTCGGCTATGTCCAGTCAGCTGACTGGAGCCTAACGAGCTTCACATGCTGCTTCGTCTCTTTGGTTTCTGACCGACTAACTGCCCTCTGTTTGTTTTTGTGTTTGTTTGCAGCTTCTCCTCTCATGGGTGCTCAGAGCTTTCCTAACCTCACCACCACTGGCACCACCTCCACTGTTACCATGTCAACCTCCATAGTAACCAGCAGCAATAACGTAGCCACGGCCACCACAGGTCTGTCGGTGGGCCAGTTGCTAAGCAACACCCTGACGACCAGTCTGACATCCACGTCCAGCGAGAGCGACACGGGCCAGGAGGCTGAGTTCTCTCTCTATGGTTGGTGACAACACACACAAATAATCACACACATTCTCTCACTTACACACTCAGCCTGCTTCAGCTGACCCGCTGCTTCCTAACTCCTCCCATCACACGGCAGTTAAAGTTAAAGGGTGAATTCACCAATTTCAACTTGCTTCCTGTTGGTGAGCTCGGAGATCGGAGCAGGCCAGTTTTAAGCTTAATCGGTCTGAGAGATACGATCCAGTGCCAGTTATATTTAAAAGCGTGAGAGTTCAGGTTTCTCACCAGTGGCGATTTCTGTTCCTGTCTGTTCCCCCGCTTAGCTCAGCCATTCTTCGGGTTCGTAGTGAGTGGTACCAGGATATGGGGCAACACGCTCCCTCTATTGGAGGGGAAAAAAAACTGTCTAAAATCTGCCTGTTCTGTCAAACATACAGTAACTTCACACACACACGTTGTTGCCGTAGAAGTTGTGAGTGAAGAAGGCATTCAGGGCCTCTGTGAACGTGTATGCATGCTGTGACCTCAGTGTTGGCAGCTTCTAAGCTTCTGGCTTAACATTTAATATATATGTTGTTTTTTTCCATTAGTCAGAGAAGTTGGATTACTAGCATGATTAATTTTTTAATTTTGTTTGTTTGTCGTTTGTAGCTGTGTGTTTATTGTACAGATTTGTTGGTAGGTCCATGTTCCTATTTTTGTTTTCTTCCTGTAGACTTCCTGGATAGCTGTCGTGCCAACACGTTATTGGCTGAGCTGGATGATGAGGAGGACCTTCCAGAGCCAGACGACGATGACGATGAGAACGAAGATGACAATCAGGAAGACCAGGAGTACGAGGAGGTCCTGGTACAAAAACAGATCTTTTGTTTTAAGTTCTGTTTGTTTCAATTGCTGCTTTTGTTTTTTGGGTTATGACAGTAACAGGAAGAGAATATGAGTGGTAAAGCTTGTGTGGCTTCTGTCTTGCAGGAGGAAGAAGAGTACGAGACCAAAGGAGGTCGCAGGAGGACATGGGATGACGACTTTGTCCTAAAGAGACAGTTCTCGGCTCTCGTCCCTGCTTTTGATCCCCGACCAGGAAGAACCAATGTTCAGCAAACCACAGACTTGGAGATTCCCCAACCAGGTACAAGACACAAAAGAAACACACCAGTATCATTTTATGTCTTTTTAAGCGGAACATAAATGTGGCCAAAATATAAAGAAAGGGCCAGGGTTTTATGGATAAATCATCTAGGAAATATTATTAACTAATGACTAAAATTATTTTCTGTATGATGTTTGACTTTGCATATCTTTGATTAAAGTTTGAAACTGATTATTACAGATTGCACAAACTTTTGAATGTATAAAATTTGAGCATTACCTTTTTAACCCAGTACAATACAGTTTGGATGCACCAGCTACATAAACTAGGGCCTTGTCCTTAACGTGCAGTTCATGATTCTGTTCTTTGTGCAGGAACTCCTCGTTCGGAGGTTCAGGAGGAGGTAGAGTGCGCTCCTTCTCCTCACCTGTCTCTAACACTGAAGGTAAAACAACCACAGTCAATTTAGTCAGATCATGGAGCATGGAAATTGGTTTCTGCGTGTTATTTTATGTGTGAATTGATGATTTGTGTTCAGGTGGCGGGGCTGGGTACGACCCGAGAGGTGGAGCTTCCTCTGTCAAACTACAAGTCCACCATCTTCTTCTATGTCCAGCGGCTGCTGCAGCTTTCCTGCAACGGTGCCGTGAAGACGGACAAACTGCGACGCATCTGGGAGCCAACATACACGTAAGAAGAGGACAAATTGAATCATTAGTGCTCACAGAGACTAAGTATTTTAATGCCTCTGTTTAACAGATAATTGAATTTTTACTGTGGCTGTTTCTCCTGCAGGATAATGTACAGAGAGCTGAAGGACTCTGATAAAGAGAAGGAGAGCGGAAAAATGGTGATTCAGACTTTTTAACAAGACACCCACTCTTCACTGCTTTCATTTTCAGACCTGAATACCACCGTGACAAACTTTTTCAGAACTGTTTAAAAGAACAATAAGTTTCCACAAAAAAGTTAAGTTAGAATTCCTGTTCAGAATTATGATTAATACCTGGAATGTGATGCGTTTTGCTTCTCTAGGACTTCTGTGAGCACAGTGTTGGGAGTCGTTCAGGTGGTCTGAGCCCAAGCTCAGTTTCAGCCAATCAGAGCAGTGAGATTCTGGGTGCAGCGAGGGAGGTGGCGCAGGCGAAGGCAGGATGCAGCCAGAATGCTTGTGGAGTGGAGGACGTCTTGCAGCTGCTTCGAATCCTCTACATCATTGGAGGAGACTCTGCCTCTAACCCACGCACACTGCAGGAGGGTACGAATGTTCTCACACTGACGGCGTCAAATTAACAGATTTCCACCCAACTACAGAAAGACATGTTTAAATGCGCACACACACACAAAATGCACCTGCAGAAGTTTAGTACTAATATACACAGCTCAGTCTTCAGTGAGTATTTGCATATTTTCAGTCTCTATTTAGTGTCTGATTTTTTTTTAATGTTTAACTACAGTATTAAAAAAGTTAAAGTACAGATTTTAAGTGCCACACATTTCTTAAATTAACAGTCTTGAAGATACACTGGCTGTGAGGTCGATTCATTGCTTGTTTTGTTATAGGTTTAGATCATTCTGTATACTATTTCCACTGTACTTTGAGCTTTTGTATTTGCTGCTCATAACTATTTGGTACTTATTTTTTGTGCAGATGTAGACGAGCTCCAGTTTAACGCTTCTCCAGAAGAGTTCACCAGTAAGAAGATCACCACCAAAATCCTGCAACAGATTGAGGTCAGTTTAGTTTTGCTTCTCCACAGCAGTTTATACTATCTGGAGAATTACTAAAGCAGGCTGTCAGTGTATGATTGATTTCATTCCACAGAGATCTGCATGAATGTTGTCAGTTGAGGCTGTTTTTGGTAGTTAATGTTACTGTGTGGAGGCAGCAGGTTGTTAAACCAGGTGTTTTGTTTTTATTCCCAGGAGCCTCTGGCTCTGGCCAGTGGAGCGCTGCCTGACTGGTGTGAACAGCTCACCTCCAAGTGTCCTTTTCTCATCCCCTTTGAAACACGACAGCTTTACTTCACCTGCACCGCTTTTGGAGCATCAAGGTGAGTCTCCTTGACCAGGCCTTAACCGGTCGATGTGAATATGTCCAGCACATTTCCACAGGTGTTAATTTATTTACACATATTGTGATGATCACACCGCTTTTGTTTGAGTATGTACAGACATCTTTCATATCGGCTTACGTCAAGGAATCCAATCTTACATACTCGGATGTATAATTTAGCCCACATATAGATTTAGCAGAGGTGTAATCAACCAGAATAAATAACTATTAGCGTGTGTGTAAGCGTGCAGATGTTTGAAGATGACAGTGAAAACCAAAAGTTCATAATCACCAAAAATCCTTAAATTTTGACAAATTCACAAAATATCAGAATTAATGTTCCACGATTAAATATCCTGAAATAAAAAACAACACAAAAATTGCAGGTCATCGAACCTGAGGCTTTATGTTTAACTGGTGCCAGAATATTTTCTGTTTATACGTAGTGCAGTTAACTTTGTGCCATTTGTTTGAGTGTCTCGGTCATAAATCTATTACTCATCTTTAAACTCTGACCTTGGTGTTTGTTCAGGGCGATTGTGTGGCTACAGAACCGGCGGGAAGCGACCATGGAGCGCTCCCGACCCTCCACCACAGTGCGGCGTGATGATCCTGGTGAGTTCAGAGTGGGTCGCCTCAAACATGAGCGAGTCAAAGTCCCCCGAGGAGACGCCATGATGGAGTGGGCTGAGTCCGTCATGCAAATCCACGCCGACAGGAAGTCCGTGCTGGAGGTGAGAGGTCAACTGAAACTTGGGCTGACAGTCAGAGTCCAGGAACAATAATGACTCCTGCTGTTGGATCTGTTTTACTAAACAGTTTGAGCTGATTAACTGATTTGCCTTTTTCAGACTTTTTACCACATCAATACGAATTTGTTGCAGTTTAGGAGTTTTTACGATTATTGAAAGTGTGAACAGATTTTTCATACTCAATTTGCATTTATAAATAATTTTTGATATAAAAATTTTAATCCCAGTGCTTTTTAAAATCTAAATCACTTTAAAGTCTGGGAGCAATTGTTGCACCTTTGAATAAAGTTTGGACATATGAGGAAATATGAACTTATTTTATGGTATAATACAAAAGTTGGAAATCTCAGTGTTTAATAAATACCTTTTAAAAGAAATTGATAATAGAATTATAATTAATAGAAATGTATGAAATGTAAAGGTAATCAAATCAAACTATAATAAAATGTAATTTTCTCACCCTGTATGTGTGTCCAGGTGGAATTTCAGGGTGAGGAGGGAACAGGTCTTGGCCCGACTTTGGAGTTTTACGCTTTAGTGGCTGCAGAGTTTCAGAGAACATCACTGGGGATCTGGTTGTGTGACGACGACTTCCCCGATGACGAGTCACGACAGGTCAGATGTACACACAACACTAAAAAATTGTATTTTTCTGAATATGCACTTCAGACATCTCACAATCCTCCATCACAAAATTGAAAAACTAAATGATTAATATTAAAGTAAATTCAAAATAAGATGTTTGTTAAAGCCCTGCACAAACATTAATGACTAAGAGCTCCCTAAAAGTCTTAAACAGTCTGTGGGGACTAGAATCTTTAAATACAGCACACACATAATGATTTCCTGACTGGCAGCATGAACTGAGCCAGACTAGAAGCGTGTAGTGCAGTGTGAAAATTCAAATATGTGCTGTAGTTTCTATCAAATCTACATGTAACAACCTTGTTTCCAAATGAGTCTGGCAGACTGAATTCATAATGTTTATTATACATTGAAATGTTTTTACTTCATTTTATTAAATCATAGCTGTGCAGAATTAGATAACAACAGTAATCTTGTTTCTGGTTCATTAAAATTGCAGTTTTAAGGTGAAGGTTCTGCTGCTCTGTTACAGGGACATTTCTTTCTGTACGAGCTTCTTCTAAACCACTTCATGAGACTGAGCTTTGTTCTGTATTACTGTGTTTCAGGTTGACCTGGGTGGTGGTCTGAAGCCTCCTGGGTTTTACGTGCAGCGTTCCTGCGGTCTGTTCCCGGCGCCGTTCCCTCAGGACAGTGAAGAGCTGGAGCGAATCACCAAGCTCTTTCACTTCCTGGGTATCTTCTTGGCCAAGTGTATTCAGGACAACCGACTGGTGGACCTGCCCATCTCCCAGCCCTTCTTTAAGCTGCTCTGCATGGGAGACATTAAGTCCAATATGAGCAAGCTGCTGTACCAGTCTCGCAGCTCGCCACAGGGTCACGACCCTGAGCGACCCCACCTGCAGCCCTTCCTTCTGCTGTCTGAGGTGCAGTCAGAGGCGTCCACCGAGGAGAGCCAGGACACCTACTCTGTGGGCAGCTTCGACGAAGATTCAAAGTCTGAGTTCATCATGGACCCACCAAAACCCAAACCACCCGCCTGGTACCATGGCATTTTGACATGGGACGACTTCCAGCTCGTCAACCCACACAGGTCAGACAAAAGAGAATTGATATTTAAACAGCTGCTTCTCTAAAACAATAGTTAAAATATAAATGTGCATCTTAGATAATCCTCCTCGTTTAAATCCAAAATAAACCACACCAAAGGCATCAACTATTAATAAACACATGTCACACAAGCAAAGTTCTGTCAGCAGTTTACTATGGTTTTATTTACTATTACCTCTTGCTGTTGATAGAGCTTTAGACCTCTGTCACTGTAGTGAGCAGCATGTCGGTGCGCTGAGACAGATCTCAGTCTGAGACCAGCCATTTTATTTATGATGAATAGTTAACAGCTCTTGAAGGTTCTGCTCAAGTGTCAGTCATGGAGTGAATAAGCATTAATGTTTCAAAAAATCTCAAATGGAAAAAACTCACATTGACCTTTTCTTCTCCTTCACTCTTCCATTCTCAGGGCAAGTTTCCTGAAGGAGGTGAAGGAGCTGGGGGTGAAGAGGCGGCAGATTCTGACCAGTAAGAGTTTAACTGAGGATGAGAAGAACACCAGACTGCAGGATCTTATGCTGAGGAATCCTATGGGCTCTGGACCTTCCCTTAGCATTGAGGATCTTGGGTAAAATGCACAACTCAAGTCATCAGATTTATAGCTTCACTGGTTTTGATGTTATGTCTTGTTTTGATTATTCATTACTAAAAACTCCTTGTAACAGATTCGCCTGCTATTTTAAAGTCCTCTGATGGTTGGTTAGGGCAACATGTTGACAAGTGTCTTGGTGTTTTACAAAGTAGGAAAAAAAAAAGTAGTTAAGACAAATTTTAGCCAGTTTTTAGCAGCAGCATCTGCACATAGAAAACATCAGCTTTAGTTTATTAAAGTTCCAATTTATAAAATTTTGAAAGCACTTCTACGAGTTTCTGCGCAGATAAAAACCAGACGTGATTCTCCGACTTCTTTAACCTATCTGAATTCAAATGTGGATCATGAACAAGTTTCTAAAAATGAGAAGCAGCTTGTCTGAGCCTCTTTTTTTTTTTTTTTTTCTTTGCAGGTTAAACTTTCAGTTCTGTCCATCGTCTAAGGTTCATGGTTTCTCAGCCGTGGATCTGAAACCAAATGGAGATGATGAGGTAAAAAACAAACACTACAGAAAAGAGAATAATTGGAGAATGCTGTAATGGTCAATGTGAACAAATTGTTTAGTGCGTTTCGTTGAGTTAAGACACTCAAGCTTTCAGTCCAATAAGGTTTTTTCTTTTTATTGGAGCTCTTGCAGAAAGTTTTCTTTGTGACATTATATCATATCACACAGAGGACATTGTGTTAAAATCTGTTAATGCACGTGTGCGTTTTAGATGGTGACCATGGAGAATGCAGAAGAGTACGTGGAGTTGATGTTTGACTTCTGTATGCACACCGGCATCCAGAAACAGATGGAGGCCTTCAGAGGTAAACACAATGAATAAATTGCACCACACCTTCATGGGTTGGATGTACTAAATGGGTGTTAAGGGGTCCCAGATGTCAGGGGACTCCTGAGCAGAGTGATAGGCCCCAAGTGTATTAGTTGTATTAGTTGGTTAATAAAAAAAAAATCTAGCAAGGCTGCAGATACATCTACAATACACTAAAATCATTTGCCACTGATAGTTACAGCATATGAATATATAAAGGAGTCTGGGTGCACCAGTGCAAGTGATTCAGTTGAATGTATTTTTATTAGAACAGTGAGAGAAATTGGTGGATCTGAAAATGCAGCAACCTCACCAATGTCAAAAAAAGTCATTTGTAATTATTGTATTTTATCTGATACAAAAAGCGAAGCAGCAACATATCAGCATTATAAATTGGCCACCGGCCTCTTTGTTCATCAACCACTGAAGCAGTGGCAACAAGGAAACTGTGACATTGTACCCAGAAAATGTGAACATTTTTATGGTAGTTTGAAAAGATGGTTGTGTTAGAGAGAGAGAGAGAAAAACAAACTGTTGATTGAATGAGGTTGTACAGTTTTTCCTCACAAACTCTCCTTTGTTTGCTCCTCCTTGTCCTCAGAGGGTTTCAATCGAGTGTTTCCGATGGAGAAGTTGAGCTCCTTCAGCCATAAAGAGGTTCAGATGATCCTCTGTGGGAACCAGTCACCGTCCTGGACTGCTGATGACATCATTAACTACACTGAACCAAAGCTGGGTTACACTCGAGACAGGTACGTCCTCACACACCTGAAAATTCACCTGCTGCTCATTTTCATTTTCCAGCGTAAGAGTTTGAACACCTCTGTCCCTCTTCTTCAGTCCTGGCTTCCTGCGCTTCGTCAGAGTTTTATGTGGCATGTCGTCCGATGAGAGGAAAGCCTTCCTGCAGTTCACCACTGGCTGCTCCACTCTGCCCCCTGGTGGCCTCGCCAACCTGCACCCCCGCCTCACCATTGTCAGGAAGGTAAACTTGCTCTCGGTTCTGTTTTTATTCAGCTCACATACACACTTACTGATGTGCTCGCTTCACAGACAGCGCTGCTTGTGAAACATCTTGATTTCGGTGTATTTCTGATGGTGATAAAAACAAATCTTGTAGTGTGAATCTGATTGGCCGCTGCCTCGTCCTCAGGTTGACGCCACGGACTCGAGTTACCCATCAGTCAACACATGTGTTCACTACCTGAAGCTTCCTGAATATTCGTCTGAGGACATTATGAGAGAGCGTCTGCTGGCTGCCACTATGGAGAAAGGCTTCCACCTCAACTGAGCTCCACCTGCCACACTGAGCATGCTCCTCCAGGCTTCTGTCTGTCCCCGCCAGCCGCTGCGTGATTGACAGATGCGCCAACCAATCCAAACCAGCCGACTGACTGACCGCCAGCTGGGGGAGGAAGAGGAGGAAGAGGAGGAGGTTATGTTACAGAATACAATGAAAGAAAATCTCCCTCCTCACATTCTTAACAACTCCTTCACTTGTCTCCTTCATCAGCAGCATCCTCCTCCTCATCCACCTGAGCTGCTGTTGTGTTGCTGCTGTGTGTGTGCGTGCGTGCGCGTGTGTGTGTATGAGAGTGTGAGATCTTCCTCCTCCTCCTTCTGTCTGTTCTCAGTTTAGTGCCTGGTTTGACTCATAGCTTCTGTTTTCAGTTCGTCCTCCCTCAATCATGCTCCCGTCTCGTTTTTGTTTTATTGCTTTTCGTTTTTGTGTGTGTGTGCGACAGTTTTCAGGTTATTTCTGACTGACTGTACAGGTCAAAGGTCAGAGTGTGTTTGGTGTTCTTTTACAACGAAGCTATAGAGACAGAAACACTGGTTGTGTGCGAGGCACATCTAAAGAGAAAAAGGAAAAAAAGTAAAGCTCTGCTCTCCCTTGTATTTTCTTTGTATATTATAAACATTTATTTAACTCAAGTTGCAGTTTGAGGTAAACAGATATTTTCAAATGTGTATGCTCCAAAAAATAATCATTAAAATGTTTGCAAAGTATAAAGTAAAGACGGAGTCCTGTGGTTTGTGATGTTGGAAATATTTGCATCTCCACGGCTGCATTTTAATACAGACACAAACTCTGGAGGTGAATTCACATGTACTGAAACATCCAGTCTTTCACTCTGAAGTCTAAGTGTTAATCATCTTTACGTTGTTTTTCCTCACATGGAAATTATAACTGTAATTGTTCAGAAGATTCACAATTTAATTATGTTAAAATAATGATTCCATCACCTGTATTCAGAGACTGAGATCTTATAAATGTTGTTTAAGGGAGAGAATTCTGATGATATTTTTTTTTACATTTGAAATATCGCATCATATTAACTACATAATTGTTAGGTGTAATTTAAAGTATATGTTGTTGGGTAGTAACATGATTTAAATTTTGATAAGGACGTTTAAGTGATGGTATTAGTTTCTATAGTAGCTGACATTTGCTGAGCGCTAGGAATTCCTCCACTTATGTCATCGGTGGGAAACTTGTCGCTGCCATTGTCGTATGACATTTTACTGGGTTTTCAGGTCTGATGTTTTTAAGCTGAGAAATGAACATTCTATTGTGAGGTGATGCATAAAGTTTACAGACCACTTCACTGACTGCAGTTTGTGTTAAAGTTCCACCAAATAACCTGTAATTACAAAGTTTTTTTTTTTTAGCAAGAAAAAAATGTATCTTTTCTAAATACTGTAAGAAGGCAGATTTATTGATTATTTGCAATTAAGGGTAATTTCTAGTTTATTACTAAAATCATTTGAAAGGTACATATTGCAGGGTGGGATTGCTGTGCTGCACGACGACTGTGATTTTGCCTCTGTCTTATTACTAAACTAAAAAGCTAGTGTGTAAAGATGTGAAGACAGTGTGGAACAGTTAAAGAAGCAAAACATGTTGTCCTGGTTTGTTCCCAGTCTCCCAGTTCACATAATGGAGAGAGACGAGTTTTTGCTTTATTGAGCACAATTCAGTACTTATTGATTAAACAAAGGTTTATTCACATATTTACATCAGGGCACAATATAAAACAACTGCAAAGGCAAAAGGACCTTTGAGTGCCTCTGTGGTGCCAGAAACTGTAACACTGCAATTTTAGCCTTGTTGTTTACCCCAGGGGGACCTTTACTTGGTAAAATAAAAGCCAAAGTTTCCTCATACTACAGCAATGAATACAAATCACCACTGACACCTGTGCCTCAGCACTGTTAACTGTACAACCTTCTGTGGAGGATTTTCTCTCTGATATCCACCTGCAGAGTCTCTGCGCCTGATTGAAGAGTCTGGTGCTGCACCGACCTCAAAGTTTTTGTTAAAATCTGGTTTAATTTTTTTGCTTCAGAGCAACTTTGTGATTCTGCAGATTCTACTCCCTGCAGTTTTCAGTCTCACTTCAGCTAAGCCCTTCAATCTCCACACGTTGTGTCATCGCTTCCTGTCTCAGCTGTCTGTCATCTTGTCGAGAGCCGTCAGTGGAGCAAGGATACGGCTTTTGTTTGTCTCCACGATGTGTCCGTTCTGGATCATCTCATCCAGGATGATGTGAACTCGATCCAGGTTGAACATAATCTGATGACAATGTGGAGTCAATGAACAACAATGCTGAAAAACACATGAACACAAAGCTTTCTGCTGACAAACGGTAACTTCTAGTGTACATAATGAACAGAAATGTACCAAATCAGTTGCTGCTCTCTGCTGGAGCCTAAATTCTAAATGTTTTTCTTACTTGTAAACATGAGAAATTATTCATCAGGTACCAGAATTACACATTATAATCACATATGAGAAACTGGAAACTGTAGATTTTCTTGAAGACACAAAATTATTCATCTATTACTAGAATAGCTGAAGGATACATCCAGTTCACTCTGTTGGGAAACAAACACACCGTTGATCAGTTCAGGCCTCACAGAGTTTATACACAGTCTATAACGAAATACTGCCACAGAACATTAACTCACCACTCGGCTGAAGTATTTATCCAGAACCTCCACAAAGTTATGGACCAGCTCATAGATCGACAACTCGTTCTGTGAAACAGGAGACAATGTTGACACGTTTTTACCAGACCAGTCTATTGGAAATCTGCTGATCAGATCTGGTGATCAGTTGACATGTATCTCTTTGTGGTCATTTTGTGTGTCTTCCTGGTTATTCAATGTATATCTTTGACTGTTTAACATCTTTGTGGTTCTTTTATGTCTCTTTGTGGTCTTTTGGGGTCTCTGTGGTTGTTTTTGTGTGTTTTTTTCATCAATTTGTATCTCTTTGCGGTTGTTCTGTGTCTTTTAGGTTATTCTATGTTTCTTTCTCATTGTTTTACATTTCTTTGTGGTCTTCAGGATTAAGGATGTCTTATTTCTATGAAAACATGTTCACTCTCTTTTCCTGATTGGGATTTGTGGATGTAATTAAATGAATTGGCACATGCCTGTGGGACATTTCTTATATTTGCAACTAAAAAACTTAAGTTCAATGTTTTTTTAAGAACTGTGGCAGCTCTCTGGTCTGTTGTCTCATCTTGCAGGGGTAATGGAAGCAGCTGGGTTCAGGGTAAATACCTTATAAATCCTGACATTTACTCACCTCACTGTCTGAAACCCCGACCACGATATACAGAGCAGCGTACTGACGATAAACCAGTTTGAAGTCTTTGTACTCCACAAAGGAACACTACAAACAGGAACAGAGTTAAAAGAGAATGTCACTTTTTTCTACTTGTTTAACAACTAAACACTGTGCACACTTCGGGACCTGGTCTTTCTTGCGGCTCAGACAGCACCGAACCACATTGGCCTCCAGCGCTGCTCTCCTGTTCAGCTCCACAGGTTGATAATACCTGGACAGTCTGGTCTGACCCTGCCGGTTCACCATCAGCACAAACTTTATCATCTTCCTCCAACCCGCCTCCAACACAACAAAGAAAGAAAACTGTCAGATATTATCTATTAGAGCTCAAGCAAGTCATTATATCAATCAAATCATCAATAAAAAAAAACCATTTACCTCTGTAAACCTCAAACACTTTTATAGTACCAAACACATACTTAGTACTTTTTGATTTGGTAAATACTTTGGTCAGG
Source organism: Helostoma temminkii (assembly GCA_900302695.1). Lineage (NCBI taxonomy): Eukaryota > Metazoa > Chordata > Actinopteri > Anabantiformes > Helostomatidae > Helostoma > Helostoma temminkii. The sequence continues at coordinate 584 of OMLM01014296.1, read as the reverse complement.
CAAGTACATTTGCACGTTTACTTGAGTAGTATGCAATGGAGTGTGTAATGCCCTGATTTCAGATATTAAAACATTAAACGTTTTAAGACGTTGTTGTTGAAAGCACTTAAGTTATAAAAACTCCTTAAATCCATTTACATTATGTTGAGTTAATGACTTTCGTTGTAGGGTGTCCGAGGAGCTCTTGAAGGCATCATAAAGATGTATTGTCAAACTGTTTTGTCTTTTAAATTAAGTTATTTTGCATTTACTAACACCATAAACATTAAACATATTGGTGTCAGCTGTCAGTTACTAACATTAAACATTGACATTAACATTTTAATTTGACTCACCGGCCGCTGTTAGCTTCTGACACTGTAACAGTTAAGCTAGCTAAATAAGCCTTGACACAGGCTAAAAACAACAGCGTTGTAGCTAACTGTTGTTAGCCTGTTTTTAGTTTTAACATCTAATGTTTTAACACAGAGAAACGTCAAAGTGGTTCACGATCACAACATTAAATCGGAGTAAAATGAATGTGAAGCAAACAAGAAATTTCAGTTTCCCAAGAGGAGAAGCTAACTGTAGCTGTTAGCGTTACT
>OMLM01014295.1:7646-19951 GCA_900302695.1 Helostoma temminkii | reverse complement strand
TTCGATTGTCAGCTTTGATATTTTCTCAGTGGGTACTTGTTGGACTACTTTCCCAATCATCAGCACTCAGAAATCACCTGATCGTGAACATGCTCCAAATATTAGCATCTATGTCTGCAAGATGATACATATGTGCTTCATATCTTTTGAAATACTAGGTAAAAATAACTGGTCTAGACAATTTTGTCTTTCACTGACATTCAAATAGCTTGGACATCATTGTGTGCAACCTCTGTAATTAATGTATAGTCTTAATATAGATGCTAAAACATGTGCTGCAATATTACATTTGCTGAGAGAGCTCTTATAGTTTATTAGAAACTGCTTTTTCAAGCTGTAGCCTGCTTAAATATCAGCCACTTTAAACACTTAATTGTTCATATTGTTTTCATTTCTTAGGTTATTAAATCAAGACTTACTTGGATTAACTAATATAAACCTCTTGTCATTCTTGACAATTTCTGAGCCAGTATTGTAAGACATTGGGCCAAAAACCTCACTGTGACTGCTTTGTCTTATTTGTCCATACAGTATTTCAAATTGGCCTAGAATTTCACGTATTATTTTTTTGTGTAACTAATATTAAAATTATTTTTAAACTATATGATGAGAAAATAAAACACTGAACATGCACAGGTGCTGAGGACAAATTTGCTGTTCTGTCTGATCTGGCAACTTTTAATGCAAATCTCTAGTCCCTATGATGTGTAAGTGATAAGAAGTATTTGTGTTAAAAATGCTTCATAGTTTTCTCCTAAGGTTTGGTTGCTAAGAGCAGAGAAAAGCCAGTGAACAGGCTGTAAGTTATCTCATAAACACCCACCTCACGCCTGAGCCTAGACTAACACGGACATCAGCAACAGTCCTGCTGAATGATGCCGTATAGCTGCGACATATCATAGTTTAAATGGCCTCATCATTTCAGCAAATCCAGCCAGTTTCCCTCTCTCTTTTTTGTCAAGTGACAGGACAGCTGATGGCAGAGAAGCTCCGCTACCTTTCAAGTTTCAACCAGGCGCCGTCACATGCGACCGCACAACCTAGAAGAAAAAAGTCTGTCAGCAGTGATGTCAAAAGCTTCAATTTTTACAGAGCAATTAGGGGTTTCATCACAGCGGAGTGATGTCAGGATTCATTACGGCTCAGCAACAGCTAATTGCTTCAAGGTTAAAGTAACAGATCTGACGGCATTATATTTTAAGTGACAGACTCAAATTCTGGTGGTGTTTCACAGAGCACAGTGATGACATTAAGGGAGTGTGCTCAGGAGGATGGGGGATGAGAAGCAATTGAAATTACTGCACATTAGTATTGTGATTGGTTACAGTAGCAGTAACTCTCTAAGGAACATATATAGGGACTGGTGTTTGGGTCTGCCTTTAGAAGGGAAAACAAAGCACAGTGTAAGATGTACTCTGGAAACATCCTTTCAAGCACTCAATTCTTGGATTGTTTCTTGGCCCTCGTGGGTATTAAATATTGAGCCAGTATGGAAAACTAATGGAAATTCTAATTTATGGTAGAACGCTTCACCTGCTCAGCACCTTTCACTGAAAACTATGTACACATTTGTAAAGCACCAACCTGTTTTGGTTGTGACTGCCTGATATAAGTCAATGTCTCCTTGCATCCCCATGCTATAAGTTGCATGTCCATAACTTTGGATCTTTCAATTTTTAATGTTACAATATTTCAAAAGAAAGAGGCAAACATAAGAGAAATACTTGAAAAAAAATGTATTTTGAGTTTTATTTGGTGTGGGTTTCATCTCATGACCCAGTAGCTTGATCTTGTGACCAGTTGTAGGGATGCCAACCCCCATGTTGAAAACAATTTTTGTACAGTATAAAACCAGAAATCGCAGATTTTTTTGGCCACTTGTTTAAAGTCGAAATGAATTGTGAACACAACTCTGACATACAGTCTAGTATTATTAGCTTTTACAATACATTAAGATGGTGAACATGTTAGCAGTCAGTTCTCTTTCCACACATCCAGCAACATTAGCATTCATTCAGATGTGTTTATATGGCCCCTAGCAAAGGAAAGTCTAGCTTTTACTCACTTCAGCTCTGTTTTTGGTCTCCACCAGCTCCCGAGAAAAATATGTGACACTTGAGATGCTAAATGGGCTATTTGAGGTAGCTAGTTGTAACATAACAACCATTAACAGATGACATTAAATACTGAGGTGAAACGCTGAGGGTAATCTCAGTCGTTTTCTGTGGGTTTAACATGAAAACATAAACATAACATGAACACAGGTATATGCGACTGAAATAATGACTAGCAGCTTTAAGACAACAGTAAACAAAGGCAGCAGAGCACCAGCTTTAGTCAGGGCTAAGCTAGCACCCTTGTATTTAGACCTTTTCATAACTTAATGACCCAATTTAAGAGAGAAGTCTAATGTAGTTGAGCAAAATGAATTATAGATTGGAGCATCCATTCCAGAGAGCCGCTGGAGTCATTTCTTTTAAAATGAGCAGTTGTTTACCCTTGGCTTTTTCTCCTCTTAAAGTAGAGAATACCTGATCCTTTGAACTGATTGTTTGTTTAACCGCTGCTGGGAATCAAGAATCCCCGAGGTCTGAGTAAGTGTTGATCTAAGGTTGGATTTGAAATAGCCTAATGAGGAACTCTTTGGGTAATTAGTGATAGCTGGAATGCTTGTGGATAATTTGAGTGCTTCACCACCCTGTATGAGCAAGATGACGGGGAGGAGGGCGGATGATGAAAGAACCAAAAGATCAGGGTTAATGAAAACTAGCATGTCAAGTTAGTCTCTACCCCTGTGTTTTTTTTCTTTTTCTTTTTTTAAAATATCTTTTGTTCTTAAGATGCGTTATTGTTGATGTAATGGAACAATTAGCTGTGCGGTTCATTGCATGGGATATGATGCTGCTGGGTAGGACGGTTGGTGGAACTGCAAGTAATGCTGTGGTAATTAGAGTCAGGGAGGTGTCTAGTGGTGAGGTCCAGCAGGAAATGAGGAGGTGGTAGTGGGCCTATTGGGAGAAATTGGCTGTCCCCCTTCTGTGCCCACTCTGCAGGCAGTGTGAGACCACAAACAAGAGCTGTGCCCAGTTCAGACAAACATACAAGTTTGGACTGGTCTGGACTAAACCACCAGTAATTCTGCTTTTGATGGTTTTCACGGTTGATCCATCGTGTGTGTGCGCGCATGCGTGTGTGCATGCGTGTGTGCATGCGTGTGTGTTTGTGCATGCGTGTGTATGTGCGCATGCATAAACACACATGGCCAAAACTAAACTGAAATAAAAAAAGTCCTTTAGAGCTATTATTTGTTGTCATTTCTAATTATTCAAGAAAACTACACATCTATTAAAGCCCAGCTGTGTCATATACATAATAAAGCTGCAGTCACGGAATTGCTTCGGAGATGGTGATGTGTTCTATGTCATTGTTGAGGCGTTCTGTGTAAATAACAATTAACTTCATGTTGTAATTTTAAATAATATCTGTTCAGCAGTAAAAGAAGTCTTGTCTGAACAGGACCGGAGCTGGATTAGATTTTACAACATGACAAAGTGAGGCGGATATTAACCCCACTTCTATCACATTGTTTGTTTTTGTTTTGAATCGCAAGAATAAGCAGCGACTACTTGCTGGAGGTTGTGTTGTGGCACAGTTAATTACATTTTTAAATTAAGGCTGTCTCCAGATCAACTGGGTGAAGAGTGACACAGAGAGGAACACTGGGTGCGAAGAAAAGGACTGATAGGAGTTTACAAGTACCTGCGATGTGCAAGTGCAGGCCTGCCGAGTGGTGAAATGTGATTAGGAGTTTGTGCTAAGCACTGCCTGGCCCTCTCACCACTTCACTGCTGTGGGCTTCAGGCCAGAATGCAAGTTGTTGATTGGCGCTGCGTTTCTTGATATTTCACAACCGTCACCTCCTGCAATAATTGGATTGACTGTATTATTAACACATGCATATGCAGACATATGTCTGTATATCATACTCATAAAGTGGTGAGAAACTTGGGCATATGCGTGTGCATAAACAATTAGAATTGCTAAAAGTGTTGCTAAATGGATAAAGAATAATCAGATCGCAGAGGGAGTACATGGAAACAATTGTTTTTCACAGGCAGTTGGAAATAAACAGAGCTTTTTCAGGAACAAAACTGGTCTTTATCTGCATTAACTATGGGTATAGGCTTTTTATAGGGTTTTTAGGTTATTTTCTCCATAGCCACAAAAAGCAGCCACCCCCCTAGTTGAAGCGATTTGCTGTTCACAATGCCTCAGCTTAACCAGCTAGGTCAGGTCAAGTTGACTCAGACAATAGGGACTTTAGTGTCTCACCCACAGCACAGAGTGTCACAGAAACAAAGCAGCTCACTGCAAGTGGAGCAAACATTTCATAAAGTCGTGGCCCCAGTCTATAAATGTCCCATCCAATCTGTTATTGCTCATCAAGCAGCAAACTTTTTTCTGTTTTTGGACTTTCTTCAGAAAAATCAATATCCTCCAAAGTAGTGCACTATATTACACCACAACATTACAGAACATTCTCAAGCTTGTTTATTTTATTGCATTTAAACAAAATGAATGAAGTTAGCTAGTTTAATTTGGCACGAACATGCCAACAAGGTTACAATTTAATATAAGGTTGTGTGATAATTCTATAGTACCCTTTTAATTGAAACGTGTTTATGGTGCTGATGATACTGTATTATTATGTTGTTTCTCAGTGTTTAAATTAAATTTAATTGGTGCAAATTAGAATTAAAATGAGACAAAACGAGTTAATAAAATAGATTTTTTTAAATGTGAAACATGTTGCTGGAAAATGTTTTTAATTGATGTATAAAAAATGAGTTTGTTGAAGAATTATTAATTTTCAGACCCAAGATGCTGTAAAATTCAGGCTCAAATGTGAATAGTCTCCGTCTCCTGTGATAGTAATATGAATATTTTGGGGTCTTTGAACTGTTGATCGGACAAAAGAAGACAAGAGGATATAGAGTGACGTTGGGAAAGAGCAAAGATTGGATTATTGACTGAGCTTAAATTAATGAACTAATCATTAGTTCTAGAGGATGCATGCAATGAATTGTCTGCATCTCCACAGATAGAAATAATGCTTGTGTTTTTCAACACATAGAGACAATGTAACATCATTAGAGGTTGCCATTCACTGTCAGTGATCTGCTCTTGTGAAATGACTAGAGGAGAGGCCCAATTATAACAGAACATATGTGTGATAATAGGGAGATAATTGCAGGGATGTTCACAATTCCTATTTTAAGATGCAGCAGCTGGGTTTCCACTCTTACTGAACCCTACCTACCTCAAGTTACCATTAAAATATACAGCAACCATGATAGGAGGTATATGTGAAATATAAACTAAAGGCACTCAAGCACCATGCCATGCACGCATTCAAAAAGAATTCCCTGAATATATCACAGTCTGAGGCTGCATATGTTGTCCATACTTCATGCACATCAACACCTACAATAATTCATATACAAAGGTCTCAGAACAGCATACACAATGGCTGCATATAGCAGGAGATGAACATCTGATTTGTCACATTCGAAACGCTAATGTTTAAACCAAAAGGAAGAGCACACAGTAATGTGTTCATTCATCTGCATAAACACCACCTGTCCCGGTGCAGACAACTCCTCAAGCAGCGAAAGTTTAGTGGCAGCCTGTGTGCAAGCCAATCAGTGGGGGCCCAGCTGTGGTTTCACGAACCTGCAGCGTTTTCAAGTGTCAGAAAGCGCTCTGAGTACTGTTGGTGGTGCTAGAGAGAGAGTACTTTCATTTCATGTCATCCGCCAGCGAGACGAATAGGCGACACGATAACAAAAAGAAAACAGGGTGTGCTATCACGATTGACATCCAAAGGTAATTTATGCTGGCCCTTTATTTACTCACGCAGCTTCCGCATGCACACTGAGAGTTGTTCTTGAAGGCTAATTTGGAGCATATTTGGCATATTGCAGGCCCTCTTTCCTTAAGAATTTCCATCATTTGTCTAAGGCATGAGCAATGTGTTATCAAAATCCAGAACAGCATTGATCACCTCGTCTTTTTTTTTTTTTTGTATTGTTATCATCCCTGGAACAGCTCCTTAGTGCCAAAGCTTTTGTTTGTTTTTTCCTATTGTTTTTTTTTCTACACTGATACTAGAACAATACTGTCAGTTTCTGTCTTGACTTCTTTCCAAAAGTGGAAATGGCATGTTGCTCAAATCGTATCCGTAATGAAAAGGAAAGCTTGCCTCACATGACACCTCTTCAGCTGCATGGGAGGGACAAAGCTTGTAGTTTGTTTTGATGGTTAAAGAGGGGATGGCATCTGGCATCATAATTATTTGAATAAATTACCACGCAGCACTGATAAATGAAACCGAAATGCTGTCAGATCTTGATCACATTCTTTTTTTTTCTCCAATGCACAATTCCTTTAGAAATTCATCCACAGTTCTCAGATGCCTGTTTTTATAATTATATGTCATCTGCAGCCTTTCAATAAGATGTTTTTTTTTCTTATTTGGTAAATGCAATTCAATTATCTATTGCTTTTGATAGACATAATTCAAGTGAGGAGAAATTTTATTTGACTTTTTTTTCCCCCCAACAATTGTAGTTTAGGTAATGGTCACTTCTTTCAAGTAGCCCACTTTCAAGAGAAGCTTTTAAAGGTAGAATTGTGGGTAAGTCGACAGTCACCACCAAAATCATACGACTGATCCACAGGGAAGAAAGGGTCAATTAGAGATCATTTGGCAAAGAAGCTTTCGATTGCTTTCACTCTCGTATTATTTGGTCTTTTGTTGACCTCTGCTGAGAGCAAAGGCGGATTCTCTGACAACCAGGAGAGGAGCGGCCGCCACGCTGCTCTTTCATCTAGCATTGTGAGAGCACAAGTGCCTGTGTTCGCCAGCCACTTTAATCAACTTAATGCAACTGATACTGCCTGTTGTTATGAGCCTCTGCTCCGATTCAAAGAAGCCCACAGATGGACGATGCTGTAGAGGCTTTTCCGCAGACCTCTGTGGCCAACAAAAGTGCTGTGTTTGTGTGTGTGTTTGTGTGTTAGAGATGGAGGCCCGGGGAGGATGGGGGTCATGGGACGTGCAGACAACACTCAGACAACCTGTCTGCAAGGGCATGCTGGTTCCTCTCTCTTTTCTTTCCATATCCACGTCTTTACAAGAGCTATCCAGCGCATCTGATATGAAATGTGGGTGATGGACCTTTGTTTAGTTCAAAGGTTCATACCTTTTTATTCCTAAGTCCCTTTGTGGATCCTTGGGCCTTGAAATATGTATAACTGTCCTTTTCATTCCAGCCATGTGAGGGGGAAATCAAAGCCAGAAGTTTCTGTGAGAATCTAGTTGATGTAGTGTCCATACAGTGTCATTTCTTAACGTGCTACCTAACACAGAGCCCTTTGTGACCTCCAAAACATGAACATCCACTATAGAACAGTATCACTGATTGAAATGTATGATTACGTTAAGGTATAATTAAAAATCTGCTGCTGTTTTCTTTGTCTTAACGCCCTCAACTATTTTCTTACTAATGCGAAGCCTAAAGACTACAAAGTGACTGTTTTCACCATAGATCTCTTTGATGGTGTGGAATCAGCACATGTAATGACTGAAACAGGATCCTGATCAGGATCCAGATCCTGGATGGATGTGCAGACAAGCCAAACTGAAGAGCCTACATAGGAAAACAGAGGTAAAATAACTAATTTAAGGTGAAGCTGTAGTTACTGTAGGTCTCCACCAGTTGTGACATCATTCGTTGCCAGTGTTGGTCATAAATATGTAATATAATTAAAACAACTGGCAGCAACTGATTCTGGATATCTGGAATCTTTACACATCACGCACACTGGTAGCAGTGACTGGACTATACTGAACTAGGATTTGTAATGAAACAACCAAGATGTGATCAAAGTGTAGACTTTCTGAGTTATTTTAAGACGTTTTACTAAAGTATAGCATTTACCTTCCTTTAGGAATTACAGCCATTTTCAGCTCAATAGCATTTAGGCACCTTTGCAGTTGTTGCTTGTTTGTGGATCTTTCTGCTCTCAGTTCTGTTCAGAAGCTGAAAAGCTGCTCTATTGTCCTCAAAAAGTCTTGACTTGTTTTGGATTGTAACTGCTGTAACGCTCTGTGTAATTTTTGATCTTTACGGATGTGTTAGTTATATTTTTAGCAGTGACTTTTGAAGTGATTCTGTCTGGGTTCTCTTTGACCAATGAGCCAATCACTGACAAAGATGAAGACATCAAGTCTCGCGCACCAGAGAGGTGCACCAACTACAGTGGCATAATTGCAGAGGTTTACGGGCACATGCAGTGGGCCTTACAAATACTTCCATACAGCAAGCCACTTCCTCCTCCATTAGTCCAATGTAAAATTGCTGATATAAGTACAGGCTTGTTAGAATGAGAGGTATCTGTTGTATCCATTGCAGAACTACTGCCTGTTCAAAATACAGAACGACACGTCACTGACATTGGGATTATGCAAGACAATAAACAAGCATGCAGTTCATACTTTCATCTTTATCTTTATAACTTCTAAAAAATCAGTTAGCTTGGCTCACAAATCTCATTTAGCTGTATCACAAAGTACACACATCTGAATTAAACCTTTTAATTTATAAATGGTTAATGTGCTGAGTATTAAGTGTACAGCTGGAAACAAATGTGTTAATATTGTGCAGATTTCATATGTCTTTGGCTTATTAATCCTGATGTAGCAATAACTACCATGTTGTGAGGAATGAATGGGCAGCTTTGGTATCTTGTCATTCATATTTTCATGTGTGTGGTCTTAGCATCAAGGACGTGATTGGATGAAAGCAGATAAATTCACCAGATCTAAAACCAAAGTTCCTTTAAGCACCTTCAACAAATCCAAAGAGATGTGTTAACATTCCTGTTGCTGTGAGGAGACCAAACAAAAGGAGACAGCAGTGACAGTTTATGCATGGATGACAAACAAAGATACAAAAGGGAACATCATACCAGTACAATATATCACTACAGCTGATGTGTCTCCTTCATACAAATGGCATCCTAGTCATTTTTCTTTGAGATGTGTGAATGATGTTTGCCATCATCCATCATAAAAGGACATAATGGAGGTTGGGGAAGTCAGAGAGACTTGGACACTCCGGGGAGCTCATTACTGGACCTATTAATCTGTTATTTGACCCCTGTGAGAGCACTCCCCAATCTAAAAAAGACCTATGATTCCTTAATCCAAAGATGAAAACAAAACCTCCACTGTGTCTCTGGGATCAACACTCCAATTCAGACAACAAAGCAGAGAAATAACATCAATGCCTTAGATTGGTTTGTTCTCAATGTTAGATAAAAGCAGTGCTTTGAAAATGAACTCCAAGCAAAGGCCAAATTATTCAAGAGAAATCTTAATGCTGGTATGGATGCTGAAGTGCAGTGCAAATATAAAACAAAGCAGGAGAAAATCACCATGCAGTAGTCCTATATTATGACTGAGGAACTAACCACTGGAGTATCAGATGGTGAGTGCCTACTACTTTCCCTTTAAAGAAGAGTCCTCCTGCCATTCTGTGTATGCATCCTTCCTTGAGGGGTGATTGTCTCCTTGTTAGTGGTCTGCTGTTGAGCTCAGCACTTTGCCAAGTCAAAAACAATGTCATGCCTTGGAGGGGTGTGTGTCTCTCTGTGTCCTTTTGGAAGGTTTTTGCAATACTCAATTAAATTTCCTACATGCAGCAGACAATAGACGCAGGTATTACCAGACAATACATGTTTTCTGTTGAGAGGCAGTTTTACATGGATTGTAATCTGAATTGAATGGCATTTCTGACACCTTAAACACAATTACATTAGTTTATGAATGTTTTCTTTTTAGCTATTAACAGAACTGAATCCCCTTGTCAATTCTTCTTGTTACTCTTGTCAGATATACAGCTTTATTGATTTTCTATTAAAAAAAATGCAAAACCAACAAGCCAACTGAAGTGCGTGTGAGAACAGTAGCTTAGCTGTGATTTTATGTGGACAAAGTCAAACTTCTTTTAGGTTAAAGTTTAATGCCATCACAATCCCCTGATAGTTATTGGTATTAAATTTTGGGTCCTACCAGACAGATCAGATTACTGTAATCTGTGTGCAATAATCTGGGCACTATTCAGCTGCCTCTATTAGCGTTTTCCACCACATGGCACCGGCTCATTTTGACTTTTTTTTGTTTTCCATCGAGCAAAAGTTTTGAATACTACCTTATACTTTTCCTATTGTATTGAGGTTCCAGGCGAGCTGAGGCGATACCAAAAGATGATGTGAACACTGCAGACTACAGAGTGGTCAGAGAGAAGTGTTACTACTACAACCACAGTTATCTCATCATCTTAACTATGAAGTTTCCCAAGCTTTTCTGAGCTTTTTCGTCCTGCTGCCTTCAGTTTCTTCTGAAACATAATCTGTCTCCTTGCTGTGACAAAAAGCAACATACAGAGAAACAAGAACAACATTTCTTCGATATCCTCTATTGGAGTGTGTGTTGGCAGTTATACAGGAGTCCACAATAGTTTCATGCACCTTTGCTGTGCCGTGTAAAATAAAGTACCAGTTACCAAATATGAGTTGAGCAGAGTTAAACAAAATCTAATCATACCATGCAGTGGAAAAATGTAAGTATGTAACTAGTCTAAACTGTCCTAGTTTTAAAATTAGCTTTATATCCTAACTAAGCTGCTGATCTTTTGCCAGCGTGTATGATAGTGAAAAATCAAAGCACCAGACACAAATCCTGAATCAATTGCAAATGCGGACCTTTATGTTTACAAGAAAAAACATGTGTGTTGCACTATATATTTTGTTTTGGTTTCTGTGGTATTTGGCTTTGGGGATACTGTGCTAAAAAGTGCCACAGTACTAATATAGCTAGTGGTAGATCACTACATTTGAGAGACTCTGTGTTCTTTAATCGTGGATGCATAAAGCAGAACTGAAAACTGGATTACAACACGATGGTCATTTCATTGCTCAGAGTTACGCCGAATGTTTGATGTGGAATCGTCCTATACAGATGTAATTCCCAGGGCCACTGGGCTGTGTGATCTGCTTCGCCATTAAAAGCTGAGTCAATAAAGCCATTATCAGGTGAATTAATTGGGATAAAATTCACAGTTCCCATTTTAGATAAAAATCAATCAAGAAATGTTATTTTTATGTTCCGGTATGCTGAGACATCGTTCATTAAGCCCTCTGGAAGGCAGAAATGTTAGTGTTTCACACCTACCCACTCAGTCCCAATTTATGGCCAACCCGCTCTCAATGCATAATCTTTGATGAGCAGTGGGGAATGTTTAAAATCCTTAACAGTGTCGGCCTTGTCATCTCATGGCTGATTAAGAAGTGTCGGGAGCAGAGCATAATCAGCTGCCAGAGCGGCTCCCCTGGTCAGATATCTCTGTCCACCATCATTAACTGACCTTACACATGTAGAGAATAACCACAGGGGAGGACAGACAGTACAGCAGTCACAGGAGACAGATCTCAGGAGGTGATTACTTTATGCTACACCATGGAGTGATGCTAATGACCTCTGTGCTCTTGCATTAATGGCCTTTGCTGTCACATTATCATGTGGCAGAGGTGTATGAAGAGGTCCTCACCTCTCTGAGACAGTTTAATCAGAAAAGCTCTACTAATACTTGGAATGAGGTTAGATGTTTAGGACATGCAGGGATGAGTAGGTGGCAAAAAAAAGAACTTTAAAAAAAGAACTTCCATAATCACTTACAACAGATTCATGAGGTGTTTGCATGTGGTATTCTTAGCACCACAGACACTAGATTATTGTTACTGTATTTTATCTTGTATAACAGAATATATAAATACTATATATTTTAATCAAGTTCAGCACTTATTATTTAGCTTTCTTTCCAAGGGTTTGGAGAATAGATCAATTTTGTGTCTGTGTAGTGAGCTAAGGTCATGGTGTCATTCAGACTAGCTTAGCATAAAAGCTGGAAACAGCAAGGAAGAAACAACTACTTGACTTTGTTCAATGAGAAAAACAAGTGTATATAATAATTATACATACTGTTTACATGCTCACCAACCCATCACAATGTTAAATCCACTTGGTAGTTTTACTGTTGTTAACTTTGAACAGTGAAATACAGAAGCCTCACAAGACTAGCTACTTTTCATTGATAATAATTATAGACAACACAAATGTCATTTTATAATGAGCAAAATTCTTTATTCAAAAAAGGAAAAACACAGTAAAGATTATTAAC
>OMLM01014293.1:80286-100001 GCA_900302695.1 Helostoma temminkii | reverse complement strand
CCATTCCAACATGCTCACATGGAGAAATTTTGGCTGTGGATTTAAACACCACCAACAGCTGCTGTCCACAGTACTATTGTGGTAATTATATATATATATATATATATGTATATATATGTGTGTGTGTGTGTGTGTGTGTGTGTGTGTGTGTGTATGTATATATATATATGTTTATGTGTATGTGTATGTGTATATATGTATACATATAAAGAATGATTCCTAACAGGAAATCTATTTTGTCTACACAGTGAGCATGTATCTTAAGGTTCAATGTTTTAGATCCATCTTCAACAAATTCTTGTGTCCTCAAAAATTGCTTCCCTTCCTCTTTCATTTTCATCTTTTCACTAACCTTAACACCCAATTAGCTAAACAATTTTTCCAAAGCATGTCTGTCATGTCTGGTGTAGAAAATATTCTATAACACATTTAAAAATAATTTACACACCTTAATATTGTGGGATGATTAACACAAGCAACCATGTGCGCACACACATACACACAGTCTGATTTCTCTCACTGTGTTTTAACGATTCGCATGAATATGATTGCCTTGATGAAGATGAGTGGCTGTAATTATTTACAAATCAAAACTGTTATAAAACCAGATTATATCTTATGCTCCAGATATGCTTGTTAAGTGGATGTTTTTAAGAAGATTATCATCTGGAAATGCTTTGTGTTGCATGCAGATATCAGCAATATGGAGAAGAGATGAGGCTTGGAGACACAGAAATGCCATGACCTAATAAAAACAGATGCTTTCTGTTAGATATGCTTCTTTAATTGCTTAAGTGCATTTAACTCAGTGATTTGGATGAGGAATGTCCTTGCTTGTGTTACCAATCTTTAATCAGTGTTTATTTCAAATGCAAATGACTTAATCTTTTTAATCTGCACACACTGGTCCACATTGTTTTGCATGATAAAACATTATCGCCCTTGTCTTTGTAAATGTGTATTATTTGGCTTTAACTATGTTATCATTTGACTTTCCCATTGGAGTAAGCTCAAGGTGAATACATCCGTGTTGCTAGATTTCTTAGACATAGTACACCATTGCAGGTTTTCTAAAGCCTTAGGACTTGGGGTTTGTATATGTATATGTATATTTATATGTATTTGTGTATGTATACATACATATATACATACACTTATGCCCACTTTCCTAAGTGGGATTAAATCAAAGGTGAGGTGAGTTGACCATTGCTCTTTCTCTTGTGATGACAAATGAAGTTGTCATTCTCCTCGAGTGTGACTGGGTGTGCGTATTTGTTTTGCCACCTGTGCTCCAAGCTGTCTACAGCGCCATGTAATAGCCACCTCAGCACCTGGCCAGAAAAGTTACCAGCAGGGGGTGGTGTTTATCCTCTTAATGTTGATAGATTGAGAGTCTATTTGATCACTCTTTTCTTCCTTCATCTCTCTGATCTCAAACTTTTTTATAGAGAATCACATGAGTGGTTTAGTTATAGTGACTCTCCATAGTATTCAATTTGAATTCCCACTGCTGTCTTCTTTTACATGTACAGGATCTGTTTGACCTCTCTTTTTTCTGCCTTATTATTTGGTTCACACATAATGTAAATCAAGTGGTTTCTTCCTACTCCAGTCAACACTTCACTAAAAACTCTCTGTGTTTAAGCATTTGCAAGACCAGTGTGATTGTTACCCCAAATTGTAACTTGTTGTTGATGCTGTGCTGTCCTTCTCTTTTGACAAAGGCTTATTTGCTCTATCAGTGATGGTGGGAGGAATCAGATGAGGCTTTGAAGTGCAGGGTGCCACAAATGCACATACAAGCTGTTAATGAACAGCCCCTGTGAGAAGCACAATGCTTTTGTTCTATCAGTTGGATGTTTGGTTGGGTGGGTGGATTGGTGACAAGTCTACAGGGATATGGAAGATGTGAGGAGTTTTGAAAGCAAGTCATTTATTCTAGGCTGTCGGCTTCCTTTGCCTCCTCTTCTGTCTCTCTACGTCCTCTCTTTTGCAGTCCATTTTTTTTGTCTTAGGTGCTGTGTCTGTCTCATTTCTCCCAAGACACTCAGGCAGCAGAATTTATTTAGCTGTTGTTTAGTTGGTTTTTTTTTTGGTTGCAATCTGCTCTGTGTTGTGTGCTTTTGTTGCTCATATTGTGTGCTTGACAGTGTGCTATTCCCATATGCAAAAGCTTTAAAGTCTGTGTGTGAGTGTGTTCCTCTGCACAAACTTCAACTTCAAAGGCAGGCTTTAAGAAAGCTTCTCTGTGCTGTCTTCTGCAACTCTTGTCCCTTTAATGAGGTTTCATCCTCCTTGAGACTTTGTGGATAACAAGACACAGTTTGTGGAGAGAGGAGACATGTATATATATTCTTGTTTGTAGTGCTGGTATTACAGATCATACAATTTCATAGTGGAGTATTGTATAAATATCTCAATCGCCCATATATTACAAACCGGTATGCTGCAATAATTTCAAGAAATGTAGTGTTCCTTAACTTTTTAGGCCGTGTGCTCTGTTTCTGAGTCAGCGGAGTATTTTGAAATAAATTGAACGTGAGAAATAGACCACACAGTTACACAGTCATGCTTCATTTCAACTTGAATGTTTCAATCAAAACTACATAGATTAAAAAGTTGTTCAAGAGTTTTGAGAGACACTGTGTCAGATCATTATGCAACTTGTTTTCAATAGTTTACTGATTGGACCAAGTTCCACCAGCTTAGTGTAATTGATTCATGAGTCAATAAATCACTGAAGCAGCCTTATATTTTCCAGACTAAGCACATAATTATTATTTATTCTAATTTCGGCTTGAGTGAAACACAAGTAGTGTACCATCATGTGATGTAAAGCCTTCTTTGCTAACATGGATTAACATGGATCATATTTATCATATGTAAGTGAAAAAGAAATATATTTATTTGCTGTAATAATGCTGCAAACATTGAATACCTAAAGTCTGAATTTTGTTTTGTCTGTAGAGACAAAATACAGAAGTCTGTTAAGCTGTGAGAGAATCCTTATACAGCAGTTTGTAGTAAGTAGTCTCCTGGAAATATGCTGCTTTTACAGGAACAGCATGTAATGACATGTTTAAGTATAAATTGCTTAAGTGAGCCTCCATTAGATTCTTATCAAGCGCCTATTTCCATTAGTTATAAGGTGCATTGATCAGATCCTGGCAAGTGTGCCCAATCAGCATTTCCACTGACCCAGAGAGAGAGAGAGAGAGAGAGAGAGAGAGAGAGAGTCATGGATGCATGCATGTTTAGGGCTGTGTGACTTTTTGCAGGTCAGTGAAGCTTAGATAAACATCTGTGGTTAATTGATTGTACTCTATTAGTCACACAGTGCTTGTGGATGTGTTTAACCTTACTGTGAACTTAACCACCTCAAACCTGTGCTTTCTTCAGTTATATTTTATTGTCTTCAGTTAGAACAAGTAGGAGTTTTTGTATTCTGGAAAAACAGAAATGTAACTGTGCTTCTTTTATTTAGTTTCCCAGTTTTGTAGTATTTTTCTATGTTCTCTTGTTCTCTTACTGCACTATAGGGAACAAAATCCTTTGTTCTTGTTCTGTACAAAAGTGTATGGTTAAGTTCAACCAAAATTTATTTGGTCTGTTTAGTAGAAAATCCCCTCTATGTGTGCCTCTGTACTACTGCTCAGCTCTTTATGGTACTTTTTGTATTAAAATGAACTGCAAAAACATGTAAATTTGTCACAGGCTCACTAAACAAAGATCTGATGTAAGGAGTTGGTAGGTTAAGGTTGGTGCTAGAAAACAAATCATGAAGTGGCACATGAAGGTTTCAAAGAAATCTTACTGGATAGACTGATAAAATGATAGGGGGACTGAGCTGTCTTTTTGTCACATCACCAAGCTTTAACAGCAGGGCAAGCTCATTCTGGGGAGGTCATGTTTGTGGCCAAGGCTTAAAAATGAAAGGAAATGTCATTTGAGACAGGAAAGAGCAACCTCTTCTTTGCTGGGGTACAGCACTCACAAAAGTAAGGACTTTAAGGACTGTGGTGTGTTATCAGTGAAGTCAGTAACTGACTGTATTTCAGTAGGTTAGGGGCATGATAAAGTTGTGACCAGGCTGTCATCTCATATATGATCTTCCCTAACTGAGGTTGTGACACTCTACCCTAAGAGAAGTAGTTTACATAGTATGTATGACAGTATATCACATAATTATAATTATCACTGTGCAACTGTGCACAGTCAATGAGTAGCCTCAAAAGTATAGTGAGACATGACTGTTTGTGTGTGTGTGTGTGTGTGTGTGTGTGTGTGTCTGATTTGCTAATCTATCATTCTTTGATGGATTTCACACAGCTGAGGAGCAGCAGTCAACCAGGCTGTTAGAAAAGCTTTATTAGCACTGTAAATAATGACAACAGGCTGTGCCTGAAAGAAAGAAGTCATATAATAGCTGGGACTGAGTTTCTACTGAAACATACTGCTGAGATGTCTCTGCACAAATGCAACCAGTGTATACTGTAAAACAATAGTTTTGTCCATTCATAAATGAAAGCTTCAGATTCAGAGAACATTTACTAAAGATTGCACAAGTGTTAACTTGAGGACGTATCTAAAGAGGAAGACAATAACATAAAGAATTGGAAATAGAAAAAAAGTTAATTTCTGTAATCATGGACCATATCTCTTACAACCAGCTGTCCAGGCCTGAATGTAGATACACACATAATCAAGCATGAAAATAAACCAGCTTTTCTTGAATGAATATGGTTTGTTAAGAAAATAAATGCATAAATTAATAAAGGACTTTGACTTATCATTGTTCAAAACAAGAAAGTCATTCTTGTTGTTCAGCTTGAGGATGAAACATTCTGATGAGATTTAATGTGAGGGATGCAAGTCTATTGTTCTGAGCTGCCCATTTGCTGCTATGGCAGTGAGACACCTAAGGGAAAGTTTGTCCTTCCCAACTACCTCTTGCTCTTCTTCAGCCCTGACTCATTCCAGGTGTGTGTGTGTAAGTGTACAAGTGTGTACGTGCACTTGGGAGACAGAGGGCAGAGAATGTGTATGTGCGTTGAGATACAGGAATCTGTGAGAGTTTGTATGTGCGCAGGTCCTTACATGACTGCTTGCGTGTCAGCAGACAGACACCCTCTGGCCAGAGCCAAAAAAAGACTCTTCACCTATTTATGGCCTTTGAGGAAGACTGTGTGTGTCACCTCCCAGGGGCCAATGCCATGCTGACTTAAGGCAGCTGGAACAATCAGCAGGCTCTACAAGGCCAGGTCAGATAGAATACTCTCAACCCCTCGAAGTCCGGCGTCAGGAGCCATTTTGTCTCTATATTGCTGAATGACTTTAAAGGACATCACAGAAATCCACACATGATCATAGTGATTTAGGTACTGATATTAGTAGTTTGAACTTTATTAATCTCAGATATTATAAATGATGGGTCTTCTGAATACCTTCAATGAGAAGTCATAATCACATGACCCATGCAAGATTCAAGGTAAAAGATAAAAAAAGAGAGTACAAAAACTAACACCTACAGAAAATCAAAGAACAAAGACAATATGTCTGTATAAGTCAGCAATAGAAAATGCAATTAACGGAGAAATAAATGCAACTATGCATCCCAAGCTACCAAGGGTTGGGTGGATTGGTATTGAGATGTTATGTTATTGTCATTATTCCCGTAATTATGAGTCAGTAAGGGCCAGCTGCACCTAGCATTTGGCCAGAAGGTGAGCATCATCATAAACCCTGTCCTCATCTCTGATGCTGCTTTCACAGCTGCTTTATACATCACGACTATGCTATACTTGGGCAGGGCTGAACCAGAGCTCTGGGTCTTGATGGTCACATCACACCCTTTCTTTGTTCCATGTTGTTAAGCCTCTTCTTAAGCTAACCGATGTGTCACATGGTCTTGAACATCATGTATTTCTGTCTCGCACTGACCAAACAAATGTAGAATGTAGCTCCTATTGTTTTACATTATACATAGAAGCTGATTAATATGCCTCAGCACAGTCCAGCAGCCTTTTCCTCTATGTATTTCCACTTTCCTGGGTCTGCTCACTTGACACTGTGAACATTTAGAAGACTCAGAATTCTTCTATTTTTCAATGATAATAAAAGTGATTGATAGAAGACTAATAGTGCCTCGCTTCCCTCTTCTGTGTATCTGTTGCTCTCATCATTATTGCATTTTTGAAGCAAAAGTAAAATCAACCTGACATGCCAGGAAAAATGTGTTTTGTATATATGAATATCATCCTGAGTTCAGTATATATTTCATTGCAACTTTTTGTGTGAAAAATGGCATTTAGTTGAAAAAGTCTGCTACAGAAGATTAGATCAAGTTACTGCTGATATGCCATATGCAAAATGTGCACTGCTCTTGTCAGTGTGCAGATGCACATATCAATCAAAAGCAAAACGTTTTGATATATTGTAGTGTGCTGCCTCTTGTTTATTCTGCTGCATCTCACTTGAGTTCTATCAATTGACAAATCCTCCTCCTTGGAACAGAATATTCTGTTGATTCTAAGCAATGGGCATCATAAGATGTATGTTTCTGCAGTAGACCTTTACCACCCTTCCTCCAATTGTTGGTGATTTCAATAAATTAAAACATATGTCAATACCAGACTTACGAAGACAACAAACATTTGATCGCTATACATTGGACAGTTTTTAGTCTTATTCTTATGCGAAATACGGACACATATTGCTTATGTTTTTGTTTTCTAAATGACAAACCATCTTAACCTATTAAAACTGAGCTAAGCCAGTAATGATGCATAAACTGTGCAATTTAGTAATTCAGCAAATCTCTGGCATACCTATAAATGTTTGTGAGCTTCGCCTAGCTTTATTTTTCATATTTAAAGTAAATATAGCATAGTAATTCCCAATGGGGTTTTGCTACCTCTATAGATAGATACATCATGGTGAGGTCAATATCATTTCTATTCATGTGGGTGAAAATAGCTTTCATAAATACTCTATTATGTTTAGGAGTGCTCGGATCATAAATATTCCCAACAACCGGTTGAGAGGAAATAAATGAAATTCAGCAGTTTTATAAAAGCTTTCCTGACCTTCACAGTGGCCTTTCAAAAACCCAGTTTCCAACTCATGACCTTTACTATAAGCTGTAGTAAGATTTTGATAAAGGGTCAGAAGGTATGACCCTTAATCAGATGTCCCCTTTTGATTTCAGCAGAATTTAAATGTCATGTTGGGTTATTGCTGATCGTGCCCACATCTTGAATAAACTTCTCCATCATGTTATTGGTTGAGACAGGCATAAGCTATCTTCTAAACCCTCCAAAAAAACTGACTTACTAGCTCTCAGTTTAAGCAAACAATTTCACACATGGTTTAAGAGGAGATTTCTGGGAAGCTAGCTTTTATATCAGTGTGTTTCTGTGAAAAGAGCGGAGAATGCTGAGATTGGCTCTCATCCGAGAGCTATCTTTTGATTTAATCAACCCTGGGGATTACTAAAGGTAGAAAGGATAAAGCAGCAGTGGTGAAATTACTTAGCTGTAACAAGAAAGTCATTTCTTTATCCACCTCAAGAATATAAACTATTTCACTTAGCAGATTGTGATTCTCTTACAGAATGCAATACAGCAAGGTTAAATAATTATTTTCATGCCATTGATCAAAACACACCAGACACGTAATTTTGTGATTTTTGAAGAGGATGAGTTTAATCAGGAGATTGTTATGAGTGTGGGCTGGGAGTCATTTTGAGACATTGCATCAACTCAATTGTTTTTAATCCACATTTAACAGTTTGATAAAGGAGATGGAAGATGTTCAGAATGGATTGTGATTTTATCCATGGCAATCGTTTAGCAAGTGGACTTAAAAATATTTGTAGAGTGCTACAATAACTGTATAGTGCACTAAGTTTCATTGGTATATAATAGTTCATTCTAAACTTTATTATAAACTTTATTGTTTACTATATTCTGTTGTATTTTAACTAAAGCCAGACTGTGATTGATATGGTGTCCTTGTGCCAGTTGACACATTCTCATCTGTTCTCATGGCCTCAGCTGCATTTTTATAAGCTTTTATTTATTTATTTTTTGCTATATGATTAATGATACATTTTCCACAAGGACAGGCAAAGGCCATACTGCTGTCATTATTTTTAATGTGCATCTGATTTGAACCAGAAGAGCAGCTGTATTAAGAGGAAATCAATGTTGCTAGTCGTCTGTTGTTTGTGGGTGCATGGGTCTGTATGACATTATGTTGTGAGCATTTGTTCTTTTCAGATTCGTGCTGGTCATGCTCTGTCGATGGAATGTGCTTGCTGTTGAGAAGCAGCACGAGATAAGAGGATCAAGAAGATACACCACTGCCCTGGATGTGCGCTGGTGTGTTATCTCATTTTTTTGATCTTTTCTAGAGTGCATGCTTGGGATCTCTGTCTCTAGGGAACTTGTCAATATTTTATGAGTTGTGCAATGTATCTTTTGACACTGAAATATGCTGTGAATTAAACATGACTGCCTGCATAATCAAAAGCTTTTAATGCAAGCCTCTTCGGGTTTGCCTTTTAATTAAAGAATAAATGGCCACAGATTTTGGTGAATTTAATAAGGCGTGGATTTTCTGGGCATAGCAAAGGCAAAGTCTGTATACCTCTAGAAAGGAGGCTCCTCTGCTCTTGCTGCCCTCTTAACATTTATAGCCATTTCAATCACTTGTGAAACAGGCCCACTCCCTTTAGAGACAAAAGTGAGCATTAATTGTTTGTAGAGTATTAAATGCAGAGGCAGCCTCAAGGCTTTTACTTTATTTTTCACAGCCATTGCAGAAGCTGGTGATGGTGTTTAGTATTTAGAGCTGCCTAATGAGCAAAATGCCAAAAAGAAAAAAGTTAACTCAACCACAGTAAAGTGTGTTAGGCACTTTCAAAATAAATGAACATACTGTGGCTTGTTATCATAGTGGAGGTACGTAAAGATCATAAACATTTTAGACTCTGGTTATTCACTTTACAGTGAAGCCATGTAAGACCAGCCATCTACACCTATTTTACACCTATTCTATTTAATTATTCCTAATGTTCATCTTCAAGATACTTAAGCAGTGATCCAATACAAAGCCCTAATGTGACAAGCTTGTGTTATATCTATCATATGTTAGTTACTGCATTGCACTAATGAGGATTGTCAACATTGCTAATAATGTCATTTGATAAAACATCCATTCATAGGGAGTTCATGTGCAAAATCCACTGCTTGCCCACACTGTAATGAACTTTTTGATTCTAAAGGTGTGTGTGTGTGCGCTTTCAACACTTTAATCATCCTGTCTATGTAAATATGTACGGTATGTATGGGATGAAGTTTTAAATGCCTAACTTTTCTTCATTGACTCATCTAAAACTATAATCATCTGTCCTTCTGTGTCATAAATAAATAATCATATGCAGAACATCAGTAAAGAAGGGCATATACCACAACTCTTAAATATATAATGGGCTGATATACATTGCCATAGATATATTATAAATTTATTTTATTCAAGCATGTCAACAAAATCTCATCTCACTTGCACCCATACCCATTACAATAAGGAATCAACATTTATACTGATCATGATTTATTTACTCACATCACCTTTAATCCAGTTTTGTGACTTGTACAACATCGAATGCATATGAATTACACATTTTGCCTTTATAGTTTAGTTGCAATGTTTACTGACCACTACAAATCACATAGTATTTCATTGCAACTATTACTTATTACTATTTTTTGAGTATGAAAAAAAAGAAAAAGCATCGTTCCACCATCTAAAATTATTATTCCTCAATCTACAAAATCAAGGCTACAACATTTGCCATACTATATTACAATAAAATGCCTTACAGCTTTCTATAATTCACATAGCAGAGTGGGAACAATGCTTAAGAAACATTGTCTATATCAACAAAGTCAAAGGTTACAGCAGCCACTTCCATGGCCTTTATTCAAGTGTTTGTAGCACAATGAAGCAGTAACCACCAAACAAAATTTTAGATTTATCACGTTTTTTGAAAGGGTCAATGAGCTTTGCTCAGATCTGTATATTCAGAACATTTGTCATGGTGCAAAGTGTTGAAAGGGCCAGTTGGTCATGGATTTTTTTCACATTTTAATGATCCTCTCTGGGAATTATTTCTCTCTCTTTTCTTGTTTGTCTGTCTCTTACTCTATCTGTGGAGAAATCCCAGAAATATGGATAAGGATTGCCCTGCAGAAAATACACAACCTCATTTTCATGTGTCACAGTGATCTAATAGGCTTGGATGGTTGAGGATGTGAGGGGTTTTAAAAATGGCCTTACTTCACTCCTCTGTCTGTTTGGCCGTTATAGGTGGGGATAATGAGGCCCTGGCTGCAGAAAGTGTAGAGGCACTTCAAAGTAAAATCACTTCAACCTCTTGTAGCCTTAAAACCAAAGAGGTCAGGCCAAGTCACAGAGTTTAGCCAAGAAACTTTAAAAACTAGACATTTAATATGTGTCTGGTATGTAATGTAGGTTACTTGCACATTGGGAAAACAGCAAGGATAATTTATATAGTTAGTGCTTTTGAATTGTGGGTGCTTTATTCTAAAAGATCTTTAAATATGTAAACAAATTTCTGAAAGTACAAAAGAAAAAAATATGTACCTGTGCTGTGTGCAAGTAAATCACCTGACATTCTGCTGCTGGCATTTTGTACATAACCCGCTTGGACAACCACTGACAGCTAAACATTAGCAATCATCTGTATGTAACTAGCAACCATCAGCTCTATAAACCAATTACAAGGTGACAGAAACCAAGCAGACAATAACACAAAGCAACTGAGCAAGCTCCTTCACAGCTTTTCACAAGCCCACAAAGGAGATGTCACTTCTTTTTTTTGTAATTACAAGTCATTCCATTGTCCTCAATGAATTATTTAACTTAATAAATGATAGTAAATAAAGCCATAAATGTATGCAAGCTTGTGATTTTGACATGCTTAATAAGTGTAGTATACTGTGGCTATTTCTAGTCAGCACACTTTTTGTTTGCTAATTTGACTAATTTTGTTTTGGCTAAATATATCCTCTTGTTTGTAATATTATTTTTGATATTTTTTTTCACTGGAAGCTGGAAGCACTCCGTGCATTGTTTTCTTTATCCTGCTGCTGCAACTCCACAGCTGTCTGCCCATCACTGTACCATCACCATTTACAAGTCAACCTACTTTCCTTGAACAAAGCTGACATCCTACAGCAAACCACTTAGACTTTTCTCCCACAGCTGTTTATACTCACACAGAGGAGATGTCATCAGTTGGAAGTTTTCAGTTAGCGCTAATCCCACAGGATTTTTTATTTTTACTGACACTGTTAAACAAGCCTTAGCAAACTTTTTTAAAACTAAGACCCTCAAATGTGTCTATGCCCTTGCCTTTTAATAGCGTTGCATATCACTGACCCTCATCTTAGAAGCTTTTTCTTGTTAGATGTGTTTTAATATAGAATTTCATGTTCGACAAGTCCTGCAGAGATGACAGTGAGACAGCTAAGGTGTTGAATCTGAGAAACATTTATAATGCAGTCTGTCATTGCACTAAGCTTGACGGTCAAATGGACCCACATGAAATTAAACTTTTAAAAGCCCAAATGTGTCATCTGTGTTGGAGAAGCCCCTGGAACTGCATGAGGAGAAACCTGCAATACGAGTGTCACTATTAGTCACCAGTTTGATGTCTAGTCAGTCCAATCCACTTTACAGTATGTAAAAGGGACATACAACAAACAAAACCGCTGATTTACAAAGAGTCACAATTTAGAATGAGCACGATGGCCTACCCAAAGCTGAGAAAGATAAATTCCTATTTCACCAGTTTCCATATTGTGGCCCTCTGTGTCTCAGTTAATATAGATAATGTTGATCAAAGAGAATTTGTAATGTATCTGCCAGTTCGAGTCTTGGCAGTTGTTGTAACATGACGCAAACGAAGAACAATACAGTGAGTACGCAGATATGCCAAAATTTCACAATAAATGCACTATTGTATATTTGCTGATGAGAGAGACACGTTGACCATAGTGGAGAAGGACATCCTGGGAAGATGCTCCATCTATTATAGCTCACGTTTTGAATGACAAGAGGATGCCTGGACAGCAGCGTAATTAGCCATTAATGGGTATGTCAAAAGATCACAGTCAAACAACAATACATCATGGATTCCCTAGGCATTCTAATGTACTTTGCACTCAAGGAGGATCTCACAGAGTATATTGCAGAATAGATTCTAAAAAGAGTATAAATAAAGGATTATCTGTTATGCTGTATACAAACTGAGACAACCAGCAGATGAAGGCCTGCCTACCATAAGCCGAGTTATATATCCACACTCTAATCTTTAACCCAGCACACTGTGACAGAGATAAACATGTTTTGCTGCAGCAGACAGCACACTGCGTGAGGCCTTCATTAGGCCCTGTGTAGCTGTGTCCACTGAAGCACTGGGATCTCAAAGATTGATTGCGGCAGACCACAGATCAGTTAGGAGACCTCTCCCACTTTCTCCCCCTTGTGCAAACCCAATAGTCTTGGCTAGGGAGGAGCTTAGGGACCTCAGCTCTACACAGAGGCAATATTGTCTGATAAATCGCCTTTCCTGGCACGATTATACACCCGGGTGTTCCCCATGGTCTTTGGGAGCAATGTTTTAGAGCTTCAACATTGCGGGAAGGTAGTAAAAGTAGAGCAATTTGTTTTAAGAATGGACAAGCAATGATGGGCTTAAATCATGTTGTATGTTTAATCATATGGGCATAACAGTAAATATATCACTCTCAGTATGCAATCATCACATGTGTTTATTCAATAAGATGCTGTTCAATTGAAAAAAAAAATTTATATTTGGTATATATATTATATTTGATATATATTTGATGGAAATGGCTGTTAACCTAGAGGAAGTACTTATTACTTCCACAGACAGACCCAGCAAAGTGAACAGGAATTAAATAAATTTAGAAAGATTAGATGGGGAAACTATTATTATTATTTTGCTAGATGGAAATAAAGAAAAAAATATTTTATTTTCTACCCATGGGTTTTCTTATAAGACACCATCTCGTGAGGCCACCCACATAGCATTGCTTAAAAAATTTGGTCTGTCTTTCATGATTTCTTCAGAATCACAGTTGCAGTGTTTCTTAAGCTGGCATAGAGTGAAACAGAATATCCAGATTATTTATTGCAGATTATTATTTCCGCAGTTCTTGCTGCAATGTTCTCTTGCCTCAAGGTACTTCAGAGTGGGCTGTGTTGT
This sequence comes from Helostoma temminkii, assembly GCA_900302695.1. Lineage (NCBI taxonomy): Eukaryota > Metazoa > Chordata > Actinopteri > Anabantiformes > Helostomatidae > Helostoma > Helostoma temminkii. Next base: position 86,683 of record OMLM01014293.1, on the reverse strand, counting down.
ATTTCCAAGCCTCAAATAACCTAGTACCCAGAGCGCATGAAACTAGCTGACATTTAGACCCTCGAGTGTCTCGAAGGTTTTCCAAAGGCTTGGCCTGTACACTGGTTCACTGAAACAATGCAAAGTGATGTGACTATGAGCAGAATGTCTGCCAAAACTGTTGTGTGCACTTTAATTATAGAAAGGGATTGTGCAACCTGCCTGACTGGCCTGACATTATTCAAAAGTAATTAGTTGCTTGTTATTTTAATTATGGATGAAAGGACACAAGAATAGAATTAACTGAAACGGGAATGCTGCCTTGCCAGAGAGAGAGAGAGAGAGAGAGAGGAGACGATGGAAAGGAAGAGGGATTTTGTGCACTTTCAATTCATTTTCTGGATGCAACTTACACGCAACAATTTCTATTATATGAAAGTCCTCTTCCATGCTATTTTGTTCAAATCTATTATTGATTCACCTAAGATGATTCGTAATGATGCAAGCCTACATACTCTACAGTACCTACCCAGGTTGACATGCCAGGTAAGCAAGTGAAATTTATGAGGATTAACTGAGGGTGAAATAACCTGAACATATATTTTTTACAACACACACACACACACACACACCATATGCTATCAGCATAGCATCCTGCTGCTTTCTAAGCCATCCAACACCAACTTGATATAGATTGCTGTAATTAATCACCAATATGCACAATACCTGCTAGTAGGTCAACTGCTAAGTGCCCTAAAGAGAGATATCTGAGGAAATGCAGACTTCACACAAGGTAAAGTTAAGAATCATTATGGCTAAAGTGGCAAATAATGATTTTGTACAATATATACGGTAGATTCTGGCCTCAGTTGCTTTGTTCATTTTTATGTCACTAAAGAAAGATAGGGTTAAGATTAGGAAGGACCTTAAGAAAGATACATGAGCGTTGGATTACAGTTGTTATTCTCAATCTATATTGTATACTGTTTTTGCTAATCCAAAGAGTCACTTGAACAAATGACTGTGTAGTGGGATTATTATTATTTATTATTATTATTTATTATTATTTTGCATTTTCCATGTAAAGTAATACTGTACAACACCCAGAAAGGTTACTAAATTATAGTACTCAAGTAAAAGTACATCACCCATTTAACTTGAATAGAAATAAAAGTCAAGCCGATGTGGTTAAAAGAGAGGCTGTCTGTACTGGAACTAATCACTAACCATTAGTAGCCAATTTAGCTCCAGTGACCATGCCCAGTACCCCAATCCACACACTCCTCTCAGATCCCTCTCACTTCTGAATGAGACACAGGTGATTCGTGGCTGTGCTGTAGTTTAGTAGTTTAATAAAATTCATGTATTAATGAGACAATAAAGTTACTACAGTTGCTATTAGTCCTTTTAGATACTTCTCCAGTTAATTCAAAGAAGTGAGTTAATACTGGTCCTGATTACACTACTCATTAACAGAGACAAACTCATCCTCTCCCAAAATGTGTCAATAACTGACTGTTTCTGTGGTTAATACTGAAAATATTATTAATGGACTTATTAATTGTTAATGTAGTCTTGGTGACCCAGTCCTTTACTCTTATAATGCCTTAGCTTTTTTAAGGGGGAGTATACAGTATAAAGGTTGCTTTGGTCAAACTCATCTACTCAGTTAAGGATGCAATGTATGCAACTGTATAGTTGCCTAATTAGCATGTTTGATTTTTTTTTAGTTTAGAGTAGTATTCAGTATCACATCTATCACAAACCTACACACATTACTGTGTTACACACTGTTGTTGTCAAACTATACAATAGTTGGCAGTAGGTTGATTGAATAGAATAGACAGTAGCTTGACATGTGCCTGCTAATGGTCTGAATATCTGAATAAGTTAGTATGTGCGCGTATAAAGTATTGGTTGTGTGTTCCTCAAAGTAACCACATACAGGTACACACACAAACACACTTATTGTCATTTGACCACTTCATAGCTACAGAGTCAATCATGCAAGACTGACTCATTGTTAATGGGTTTGATTATTTGCACTGCTTGCTGGGTATGGGGGAGATCAGCCACAGACTAACTTGTGCACTCAACTCTCTCTCTCTCTCTCACTCTCTCATTCACACGCACACACACACACTGGTTTAATTCCTCCTCAGCATTTAGCTTCTGGAAGGTAACAGCAGTGGTTATACCATGACAGCTCCCTGGGGACTCCCTGAACAACTCAGCAGAGATCTCTTTGTGACTACAGATTACCTCCTATTGCATTTCTTTTCTGGTGACAGAATACCCATCCTGGCATTACTCCAGCCCACACCTTGTCTTATTTCCATCTTCACTCCCTCTATTCATTCTCTCTCCATCAATCTCTCCTTCTGTCCACAATCGCTCAGTCTTTAACCAGTCCAATGATTTTTCCTCAAGCTACTGTCAACTTATGTCATTAAGGCACAGGGAGTCAATCCCCTTGGAAATCTGTGATGTCAATCCCAAATGCATTGTCTGAAACAATTAGGAATTTAATTAGCATCAAGGAGCATGGCTCCGTTCTTCACCTGCTCAGGAAATGGCTCCCATAATTGGCATCTAGAGCTTGAGACATTCATCCCCTTCAGTACTTTTCTCTAAAACTAGTCTTAGTTGTCATGTTTTCCCATGTCCTATCAAGCTTACACAGGGGAGCTGCTTCCGTTCCTTGTCTCTTTTGTGCCTAGTGTTTAAAAGTTTGGTGCCAGTCTCTCCTCTCCCCCTTCCACTGTGTCTCTCAGTGCCATTTCCAGCAGCCACTGAAAATGAAGGCCTGTTGATTTGTCTTTCCGTATTTCATTCTGTCATTCTCCGTACACCAATGTGATAAAAGAAGGTACACCAAGTATCTTCTTGACATGTTGCCAGTGAGGAACTTTTGAAAACTCTGTAGGTGTTGAAAATAGCAAAATCCCTTTCCTCACACTTTCTGTACCTTGTATATAGTGCAGCAGTTACTCATATTCTAACGCACAAGTATTTATGAGTTGTTGATGGAAGAAACTCTTGTCACAAATAGTTATACCCCCATCTGAAAATAGTTTTCTGTGTATCTGCTAAAATGAGAATATACATTTTCATGCAAGTCATTTGCTGCACATGGCTTTAATTAAACATTTGAATTATCAAATGAAACAGGTAAGACATTTAAAAAATAATCTATTGGGATAATCTGTTGAAAATGTAATAACTTTTCTGTACCATGTTAGTGCAGTTTAATTAGCTACTGTCCTCTTGTCCTTGTGCAAAATGGACGTGCACTTCTCTTTAAGTAAGTGCACTCCCACACAAAACAGTCTTTAACTATCTGTCTGTGGGTTTTCACAAAGAAGCAACAGAATGAGGTGACAGCAAAAACATGTGGGTAGCTCCCACGCTGGTATCTAGTTCCCAGTAGTACTGTACTGCATGTCCTTATGCATCATTGTAGTGCTTATTGGTATCTTATTGGCATCTACCCTTAAGGAGTTTTAATTGAACTTCGAACAAATATACAGTGCTGGTGCTAAAATGACTATGGTGTTTTATGACTAAAATTGTCTTTATGAATCACAATGTCAAATATATAAAAGGTTTCAAAAGTTTTAATTTTGCATTTATTAGGGAATACATTTAGGCATTGTTACAAAAAAAGCTGGACCTAGCAATCACCTGTGTACTAACATACACTCACATTCACACATACTGCCCAGTATGTACAATGCAACCACTCAATCCGTGGCCTCTTGAGCTGCAAAAAGTGCTGATGCTGTGTGTCTAGACCAGTGGTTTCCAACCCTGGTCCTTAAGGCACACTACCCTGCTTATTCACATCTTCTTATTGGCTGAACACACCTGATCCAGGTAATCAGCGGTGGGTATGACAGAAATAGTTGGAAAACAAGCAGGGCAGAGTGCCTTGAGAACCAGGGTTGGGAATCACTGCTCTTGACCTCAGTTACGTATGTAGATTTTGCATGATGTAGCCTCACTTTTCCCTTTTCCCCTGATGTTTAATAAGCATCTTATATGAAACACTGTAGGAAATCTTGACATCCACAAAGTGTCTTATTGTAGCTCAAGCATATAGCAGCTGTTACAGTAAATAAAAAGTATTTCTATCTCACATTTCATAGTTTCAGTCTACTGGGTATATGATTTTTAATTTAAAGCTGGCTGCATGATTTTATTTGATTTCATTGGTTTGTTTTTTGAACAAGTCCACAATAAAATAACTGTGTATAATTCCACAGTTTGCCAGGACTTCACTGTTGTATACTGTATCATATTGATTATGTTATATGGTTATGTTCAGCAGACCAATAAAGTCACTATAACATATAAGATTAATCAGTGTTTGGGCTCACAGTATATTTTAAATGAATGGAATGTTCCTGTAACACACCACTACTGTATGTTGTATTTGTACATCTGTGTCATTACCAGGTCAGAGGACCTCTTCATTTGGATCATGTAACGCTTCCTATTTTAGAGCTGAAAACTTGCTGGCCTCCTTGGCAGATAGCACACTGCCATATGGGCCTAATCCATTTGAGATCACTCTCAGTTCTCTCCTCAAAGGGACGTCATTCCTGAGACCTCTTGGCAATGAAGGTGCAGAAGACTGAGCACTTGCAAAAACATGTTACTATGTAATTTGATGGGAAGTTGATTGGGAACAGAGTTTTCATGATGTGCATTGTAAACTACACTGAATGAGCTACTTTTTGTACTAGATTGTGTTTTTTGAAGTAAACAAGTATTAGACTGAAGTAAGTCAGTTTACACAATCAAAGACAAAGCTCCATAAAATCCCTGTTAAACATTATATGAAAGTGATATGAACTACAAGTCTACACATGAAGGCACTGTTGTCTAGGGCACAAGCCAAGGATGTCAAACACAGTGCAACCCTTGCAGACCCCTTGCCACAAAAAAAAAGAAAAAAACACAAGCAGCTGAATCAATCAAAACCAATACCTATACCTACAAACATGGGTTTATTTGAACCACATTCATTGCCTATTGGTGCTCCATCTCCAGTTTTCATGTGTTTTTATTAATAATTCAGTGTTTGTCAGGTTATGGGGAAAAGATCAATACAAATGTACTGTATGTTACACAAAAAATACAGCACAAGCATTTCACAGTTAGTACTGCACAATACGAGTTATGCCTTTGTGCTCTTTAAATGCAGAGGCATGGCACTGGCCATGGCAGTAAGTGATTCTGAAATGTGTTTTCTATCTATTATATTTCTATTAGAATTGTATAGCTCCATATAGTTATATTTTATATATCTGGAGAGCGTGAGGTAAGGTGAGACCTACAGTATAATTAACCCTCGTTGATTCATATAATTATGTAAGATGAGATTACCATGATTGCATTATCTGTGAGGCAAATTCCTGCACTGGTTGGGTACACAGGAAAGACTATTTATAATGGGTAAATTATTCATATTAAATTGCTGGCACAGCTAAAAGTTGGTGGGTACTGGGTGAAAGAAAGATTGGAATGTGAACAGAAGTCATACTAAATGCACAGTTTTTCTTTATAGTTATGTCCATAATCAAGAACGCAGCTGAAAAACAGCTTGATGTGTGTATAGATTATTTGCACATGCAAGTCAGTTGTCTCTGTGTCACGTTGTGCTTTTTGCAGATCATAAAACAACATTTTCAGGCAAATCATCCTGCTAGTTTTATAAACAGCATACTATCTGGATGAGTTTTAAAATGAGTGAATACACCAATAACCTATAACAGTAAAACGACCACATGGGTGGATAGGGGTCAGCATGGGAAAATTGTAATGCTGGTTATGATGGATAGACATTAGGACACACTCAGTTGACTGCGTATGACACTGCGTAGTCGCAAAGTGCTTATGCTGAGCCCATAGGAATAGGCTACAGGTATTGAATGAGTCATGGGTCTTACATCAGTGTGTTGAGTCAGATGCAGATGAAGATATTGTTGTTATTACTGGTAACTACATGGTCAGACGCCCAACATGGTGCCTACATGTCCCCAATGGCCGATTTGGCCCACGGTTTGTGCATGTCATAACATCGCTCAGGCTCGACGCAATCCCATGTGAATTGAACGGGAGCAAGGCTTGATTTAAGGGTCTCACTTAAGAGACTTATAGACTATATCCTACAGACCTACGGTATGTAGAATATAGGTATACCTATAGGTATAACTCTAATCTAAAGGCCTTTATATAGTTTGCCTTTGCCCTTAGACAGATCCATAAGCTGCCATAAATAAATCTAATATATATATATATATATATGTGTGTGTGTGTATATATATGTATATATGTATGTGTGTGTGTGTGTGTGTGTATATATGTTTAGAGATTTAGAGAAACATATTTAAATAGATGTTCTGTAAAGATA